>APFE031577894.1:1287-176774 GCA_000404065.3 Pinus taeda
GATGTGGAAACATCTAGCGAACATAATTGTGCAATTACACCTCGTTGTTCCTTTTTTAGAAGCTTTGTCATACCGTTAGAGCTTATTATCTTTCCCGATTTCCCTGCAATACGCCTTAATTCAACTTCCTTTCCTTCCACAGAAAATTCCATGAAAAGTTCTTGAAAATTAAAAGCTATTGTACCCAAGGATTGTAGCCATTGGACTCCTAGTACAACATCAACACCTCCCATTGGAATGGAAAGCATTGGGCTAGTCAATACATATTCTCCCATGGATAGCTTGATATTATGAAATTTCCAGAGCAATTTATCATTCCTCCATTTGCAACCATCACTTGACACTCTGGTGTTGGATATAGGAAGCAATTCAATTCTTTTGTTACCTTACAATGAATAAAATTGTGGGTACTTCCTGAATGAATCAACACCATTACCTTTTTCTTCTTGATTTGTCCTTCTATCTTGATGGTTTCAGGAGTGGTAATTCCAGAAAATGCATTACAAGATATGGTTATATTCATTTCTTCTTTATCTAGGCTTTGTTCCTGGAGTATATCCTCTTCCTTTGACCTTTCTTGCTCCTTTTCTTCTTCCTCTTCACAATCTGTGTAGAATAATTTCTTCTTAGCACACTTATGACCTTTAGTGTATTTGCTATCACAACTATGACAAAGCCCTTTTTCTCTTTTTCCTTCCAATTGTTGTGGTGTCAACCTTATAGGTTGTGGAAGGATAGGGGTAACAACACTTCCATCTTTATAGTTGTGACTGGTATGCTTCCTAGTTTCCATAATTTTGCTTTCCATTTTTCTTGCTAACCTGAATGCCTTCTCTAATGAATCAGGTTCCCAGAGGTGAACATCTTGTTGGATATTATCCTTTAAAGTCCCTATGAACACATCAATCTTATGATCCTCTAAAATATGTTTTACCCTTATGTTCAATTTTTGGAACTCCTCAATGTGCTCCATTATTGAACCCTTTTGTTTGAGACTTATCAATTGGCTAAAAAATGTGTTGCTTTTTGTATCCTCATAATGTGCTGTCAATGCTTCCGTAAAAATTGCCCAAGTGATAATTTGTTTACGAGAGAAAAGTCATTGATATCATACAAACTGATTTGGTTCCAAATATAAAGTTGCAATACATACCTTTTGTGTGTTTTGCACATTACTGAGATCGAAAAATTGCTCCATCTATAATATCCATGTTGTGGGATCCTTGCCATCAAACTTCCTCATATCAATTTTTGGAATATGGTGGGTCTTCGATCCAACATTAGAGCCTATAGAATCATGATTAACATTTCTTTTGATCTCATCATGAGTTTCCTTTACTACCCTTTCACCATTAGTAACCATTTCTTGTAGCAACTTATTCAAATTTATCTTCAATTCTTCCATGTCTGTCTTCAAATCTATCTCCAAATCATCCATCTTAGCTTCCATGTCATTCATCTTAGCTTCTACGCCTTTATTTAAACAATCCATCTTAGCTTTTACGCCTTTCTTTAAACCATCCATCTTAGCTTCTACATCTTTCTTTAAACCATCCATCTTAAATTCTGTTACTTTTTGTGCAAGTGACACTTGTTGCACTTGGTCTCGTAATTTTGATATATCATGTTGCATTTCTTCCTCTTCTTCATGATTCATGCTAGAGCTTTCAGGTTGTTACTAGGTGTTTTCATTTTCTTTCCTTGGGGCATCAATTATCGATAATAATTCTTTACTATGCCCTTTAAATTCCTTCAAACTAATTTTTAAAACCAAGCTTATGCAAAAATTAAAAAAAAAACTACACACCTTTTTTCACTTTGTAGGAGCTTAATATTGAATCTGATGTATCTCTGTAATTTCAGATCATCCAGTTCTAAAATTACGACCTGCAGTAGCCCTCTATGTCCTCTTTCCAATGCCACTAGTCTGATCGAATTCAGATTCTCCAAGGCAAAGTTATGCACAATCTCCCAAGATGACATGATTATAGACCTTTCCATAACAACAAAATTGTATGAAGTGCCGCATCTCACTGTTTCAACCTTTGGCTCTGAAAAATATATACAAGAAACTATAGTCCATCCCGTTTCTCTATCTTCTTATGAAATTTCAATCCGATGCTCAGAGAGAAATTTATGACGATTTCCCCAGGTCACCTGTTTGGAATGTAATTCAAGAGTCTGCAAAAAGACCAACTTCCTTAGATCATATCTCCTCAAATATAGCGCGAAAATCTCTGAAATTTGGACCCGAGGTTCAGTGTGATTTCACCTCAAATGGGGCTTCTTCTTCCTTTTTTTTTTTTTTTTTCGGCTTCTGAATCGCGTAGAAAAAAGGTTATAGTAAAAAGCACATGACCTATTTGGAGCAGCAAACGCTAGAATTCTAAACTTGATACCAAATTTATGAAACCACTCAAAAAGATAGAAAGATAGTTGAACGCCTTAGAATTCAGCTCTTCGAGGGGGAAACCTCCTTTACATACACAAGAATAATTCTTGATATTCAAATGGAAAACCTCTTTTCTATATATAGGAGTCTAAGGGGTCAAAATTAACCAAGCCGACTAACAATAAAATATAAAGGCACAAAAATAACAATAGAGGGATTCTATGGGGCACAGTAATAACAATATGGGGACAATAGGGGCACAACAATATTAATAATGGATACAACTACAATATTAATGGGGGAATCACTAGTATTATAAGGACCTAACAGATGCCCTACACAGGTGCTAGAATGGAACTGTTGCATGACTTCCATAGATTGTCCATTGTCTAGACATCTCAAGAGGATGCCTAATGGATCTCAAAAGGATCCCTAATGGGTCTCTCCAATAAAGCAGGTTTTTATTAATACAAAATTTGGCTGATCTGAGCTTAATGACCTAGGCTTGACTTGAGCTAAGCCCTGGAGGGACTTCTAGCTTATGCAAAAAATGAGCTACACTGGAATACCATTCACAGGTGGCTAGATTTTCAACCAAAGACTGATTCTGCTCTTGTTCTTCTGCTGCTTCCTCTGCTCACCACCTGAATTTGAACCCATATAATTGATGTCTAACAAACTACTATTTTCCTCATCCATAAGCTTAGCCAAGCCCTGGCCTTTGACAAGCTTGGTGGGCTTCACCTCTATGTTGAACTCTATGAATTTTGCAATCCATTTAGCTCTCTTTCCATCAATATCTGGCTGAGTTAGGACATCTTTTATTGAGGCTAAAGGTACATACGCAACCACTTTGGAATGCAGAATATAAATTCTAAATGCCTTTAAAGATTTTATGAGAGCATAAGCTTGTTTTTCAATAAGGTCATACCTTAGTTCAACATCCCTCAGAGTTTTGCTGAAAAAGGCCACAGGGTGCTCTACACCTTCATCATTTTTCTGCAATAGAACTGCTGCAAGTGTGTCATAAGAGGAAAAAGAGAAGATATAAAATTCTCTGGTATAATATTGACTTATTAGAGTGGGAGCTTCCATGATAGCTTGTTTGATGGCTTCAAAAGAGATTCTTGCACCATCCATCCATTTTATGTCTGATCCTTTCTTCAGCATGGAAGTGATGTGCTTCACTAGTTTTGCAAAGTTTGGAATAAACCTCCTGACAAAGTTAATCTTACCCAGGAAAGATTGAATGTCCCTTTTTGACCTTGGGATGGACAATGTCTGAATTGCTTGAACTCTTGCAAGATCGATCTTCACACCTTCAGCAGAAACAATATGTCCCAGAAGTTTTCCTTCTTCTAGAAAAAATTGTGACTACTTTGGGTTCACAGAAATTCCAAATCATCTTAGAAACACCTTCTTCCAATGCTGCAAATGGTCCTTGTGACTACTGGAAAAGACTGTTATGTCATCAAGGTAAATAAGGAAAAACTTGTCCTTCTCTCCCACAAAGGCTATGTCCATGGCCCTCTGAAAAGTAGCCCCAACATTCGTCAATCCAAAAGGCATATTGGAGTACATGAAAGTGCCCTAAGGAGTAGTGAAGGCGGTCTTTTCCTGATCTTCTAGATGTACAACAACCTGATTGTAACCTGAAAATCCATCTAAGAAAGACATGACTCTAGCCCCTGAAACTTTTTGCAGCAAGTGTTCCATCTTAGGTAGGGGGTCATTGTCTTTTTTAGAGCATTTGTTTAGATTCCCGAAGTCAACACAAAGCCTGATTTCTCCATTCTTCTTTCTTACTACCACAAGGTTAGCCATCCACTTTGAATACCTTAGGGGAACTATGATCTTGGCATCCAACAGCTTCTTGATTTCCTTTTCAATCAAAGGCAATAAGAGAGGGTTAATAGGTCTTAATTTCTTCTTAAAAGGGATGGTGTTCTTCTCTAGTGGAATCTTATGCTGAATGATGTTGGTGTCATAGGTCCTAAGATCACTATACTCCCAAGCAAAAATATCAGCAAATTGTTTCATAAGGGTGCAATACTCAGAACTTTGGGTAGAAGACGAGTGAGTGGACAAATTTATGTACTTTGGATGGGCTGGACTCCCTACATTATGTCTATGAACTACAGATTCATTTTCTTTTTTGGTAGGCTTCTGAGGTACATCATTATGATCAAACAAATTCTCTAGGGGCACCAATCCTTTGGGTATATGGTTACTAGGCAGCTGAACAATGCTATCCTTACCAATCTCGTCCTTTAGCTTGGACTGGTTGCATTCTTCAATGGTTTCATTTTCTTGGTCAATGTGCATTTGAAAAAATTCATCAATGGCTTGTAAAAACCTATTAATTTCATCATCATCTTCAAAAAAAATTTGGTATTTGACATTGTTAGGAAAAGATGGTCTATATTTCACCTAAACTTCATAAGTCAATTTAGGAGGTAGAGGAGGAATAAATGTGCTAGCAGACATAGCAAGGGAACTCAACAAACTGGTTCTTCATTCTAGGGATGTAAGAAATGCTAAAACTATTAAAAGAACCCTTGAGCTTCCATACCTCATCTCTGTATGCTTTCAGCCTTGGATGCTTTGCTTGGAAAGTTTTGTTCACCTACTGAATGATAAGGTCTGCATCTCCAAACACCTTCAAACCTTTGATGCCCATTTCTTTAGTAGCGTTTAAGCCAATATCAAAGCTTCATACTCTACTATGTTATTTGTGACCTGAAAAGTTAACTTGAAAGATAAATGAATGCATTCTTGTGTTGGGGACACAAGGAATACACCTGCCCCTGTAGCTTCCTTAGAGCAAGTTCCATGAAAGAACATGTCCCAAATTTGTCGGCCTTTTTCCTCTGTGATCTGGAAAACCGGCTTCCTAAGCTGCATGGAGGCCAACTGGGATTCTTCAATCTGAAGAATACATGCTCCAAAATCAGCGTCGACAACATATATGGGATGATTAGTGGGATTCCTTTCATCACTGATGATATAAGCCAACTGAGCTTCTCTGTATAATCTCCTACTCTCACCTCCAAAAACTGGGACAGTAGCATAGGACAGATCATTTTGTAATGTTCCACCTAATCTCTTGATCCAACCTCTAGAAAGAAACATGCCAAACTTGGGGGGTACATCTGCTACCACAATATCCATCATCATTCTCTTCATGGGCAACTGAGACAAGGTGATGGCTAGGTCTTTGATTAATCCCAAACATTTCACTCTTCTAGAGTCAAAAGAAAACAGGTCATGATAAGACTTGGTAATGTCAAGACCCAGCTCATCCATGATAGCCTTGGGCATTAGATTATGGTTGGCTCCTGTGTCGAGAAGGCAGTTGTGGATTTTGTCATGAATAGTCAAAGAGACATAGAATGATGGGGAGTTGTCATCAAAATTTTCAATCATTGGGCTGAGAACAACAGTTGGTTCTTCGTCTTGCAAATTTACATAGTCAATGGAGGCTTGGATGGCTTTAGGCTCAAGGGCCTTGAGGATAGATCTCTTGAAGGACTCATTATTCACTAGTTAAATCAAATTTATAGGTATGCTTAGCTTCTTAATTTCTGATTCAAAGCTGAAAGGAGAAGGAGACTTGTCAAGGCCTCTTACCTCGTGAGTTGGAGCTTTGAGGATGATGGGATCAACTATCGATCGTTTCTGCTTATTAGCTTGCTATATTGCAGGTATAACAGCTCTCTGAACATGAGTTTCCTTGTCGTTGTTCTCTTTGACCTTAGATCATATCCGTGTTGATCATCAGTTTGCAGAGCAACTCCACCATATCTGTGTTCCATCTTAGGTAGGGGGTCATTGTCTTTTTTAGAGCATTTGTTTAGATTCCCGAAGTCAACACAAAGCCTGATTTCTCCATTCTTCTTTCTTACTACCACAAGGTTAGCCATCCACTTTGAATACCTTAGGGGAACTATGATCTTGGCATCCAACAGCTTCTTGATTTCCTTTTCAATCAAAGGCAATAAGAGAGGGTTAATAGGTCTTAATTTCTTCTTAAAAGGGATGGTGTTCTTCTCTAGTGGAATCTTATGCTGAATGATGTTGGTGTCATAGGTCCTAAGATCACTATACTCCCAAGCAAAAATATCAGCAAATTGTTTCATCAGGGTGCAATACTCAGAACTTTGGGTAGAAGACGAGTGAGTGGACAAATTTATGTACTTTGGATGGGCTGGACTCCCTACATTATGTCTATGAACTACAGATTCATTTTCTTTTTTGGCAGGCTTCTGAGGTACATCATTATGATCAAACAAATTCTCTAGGGGCACCAATCCTTTGGGTATATGGTTACTAGGCAGCTGAACAATGCTATCCTGACCAATCTCGTCCTTTAGCTTGGACTGGTTGCATTCTTCAATGGTTTCATTTTCTTGGTCAATGTGCATTTGAAAAAATTCATCAATGGCTTGTAAAAACCTATTAATTTCATCATCATCTTCAAAAAAAATTTGGTATTTGACATTGTTAGGCAAAGATGGTCTATATTTCACCTAAACTTCATAAGTCAATTTAGGAGGCAGAGGAGGAATAAATGTGCTAGCAGACATAGCAAGGGAACTCAACAAACTGGTTCTTCATTCTAGGGATGTAAGAAATGCTGAAACTATTAAAAGAACCCTTGAGCTTCCATACCTCATCTTTGTATGCTTTCAGCCTTGGATGCTTTGCTTGGAAAGTTTTGTTCACCTACTGAATGATAAGGTCTGCATCTCCAAACACCTTCAAACCTTTGATGTCCATTTCTTTAGTAGCGTTTAAGCCAATATCAAAGCTTCATACTCTACTATGTTATTTGTGACCTGAAAAGTTAACTTGAAAGATAAATGAATGCATTCTTGTGTTGGGGACACAAGGAATACACCTGCCCCTGTAGCTTCCTTAGAGCAAGTTCCATGAAAGAACATGTCCCAAATTTGTGGGCCTTCTTCCTCTGTGATCTGGAAAACCGGCTTCCTAAGCTGCATGGAGGCCAACTGGGATTCTTCAATCTGAAGAATACATGCTCCAAAATCAGTGTCGACAACATATATGGGATGATTAGTGGGATTCCTTTCATCACTGATGATATAAGCCAACTGAGCTTCTCTGTATAATCTCCTACTCTCACCTCCAAAAACTGGGACAGTAGCATAGGACATATCATTTTGTAATGTTCCACCTAATTTCTTGATCCAACCTCTAGAAAGAAACATGCCAAAATTGGGGGGTACATCTGCTACCACAATATCCATCATCATTCTCTTCATGGGCAACTGAGACAAGGTGATGGCTAGGTCTTTGATTAATCCCAAACATTTCACTCTTCTAGAGTCAAAAGAAAACAGGTCATGATAAGACTTGGTAATGTCAAGACCCAGCTCATCCATGATAGCCTTGGGCATTAGATTATGGTTGGCTCCTGTGTCGAGAAGGCAGTTGTGGATTTTGTCATGAATAGTCAAAGAGACATAGAATGATGGGGAGTTGTCATCACAATTTTCAATCATTGGGCTGAGAACAACAGTTGGTTCTTCGTCTTGCAAATTTACATAGTCAATGGAGGCTTGGATGGCTTTAGGCTCAAGGGCCTTGAGGATAGATCTCTTGAAGGACTCATTATTCACTAGTTAAATCAAAGTTATAGGTATGCTTAGCTTCTTAATTTCTGATTCAAAGCTGAAAGGAGAAGGAGACTTGTCAAGGCCTCTTACCTCGTGAGTTGGAGCTTTGAGGATGATGGGATCAACTATCGATCGTTTCTGCTTATTAGCTTGCTATATTGCAGGGATAACAGCTCTCTGAACATGAGTTTCCTTGTCGTTGTTCTCTTTGACCTTAGATCATATCTGTGTTGATCATCAGTTTGTAGAGCAACTCCACCATCCCACTCTTGGCTGATCTGGTCATTGAATAATGACTTTTCATAGGCAGCTAAGGTAAAAAAGGAGGTAATGCCTTTGTCTTTTGGACAATGGATCTCGTCATCTTCTTCAAACTACTCTTCTTCCATGATTACATTCTAGAAAGGGGTCTTCACCCTTTGGTCTTCATTGGAACCTTTACTTCTTTGCAGAATCTGCAATTGCTCATTAGCTTTTCTATATGGATTTGGATTTCTAGGAGCAAAGGTATTAGGAACTCTTCCTTTCCCAGGGTGTTGCTCAACCTTTAATTTGGAGATTTCAGAGGCTAATGGCTCTATCATCTTGGTCATTTTATCTATCTTGGGATCTGAAGGTGATGAAGATTCACCTCTCTGTCTCCTTCTATCAACATTCCCATTGGGCTTCTTTGCAGCCATGATGTTTGATTCTACTTCCAAGGCTGCATCCTGCATATCAGCCAAGGTAGCACATCGTGTCTCCCTCAATAGTAGACAAAAGTCAGAATCAAAGGCAATGGCATAGGTGAGTTTAGCAGAGGTAATGGTGGGTTTTACTTCAACTGGTATCTTACTGTACATGCGGTTAAACCCCTTATTAAAATTAGACAACAACTCATGATTTTCCCTCTTTAAGTTCCCAAATTTGGAGTGGTAGTAGAGTAGATCCTTCTTATCCCCCCAATCCTTTAGGAATGCATCATCTAAAGCCTCAATATCTTCTATAGACCTTAGGGTCAGTTCTCTAAACCATTTTCTAGCCTCTCCATCTAGAATTTGGATAAAGACTCTCATCCATACATCAACTTCACTAATGTATAGGTTATCAACATAGCTATAGAATGATTCAAGATGTTCCTCAACAGTAACACCTTCAGCCCCGGTGAACTTAGGCATATACTTCTGATATTCTCTAGTAGGCATGGCATTCAAAGGAGTGGGCAGTACTGGAGGTCCATACTTAGCAGCTATGATTCTTTCTATTTTGGTAGGTGCTTTTGGTGCTTCCATAACTATGGTGGCTGTAAGGGTACTAGAAGTCTAAATGATAGAGGGTTGAGGAGTGCCTGATAGGACTAAAGGAGTATGATGGATAGGAGGAGAGGCTTTCTTTGGGCTTACAATGAAAGAAGAACCTAAAGAATAAGGAGCTCTATGAATCTCTGAGATTTTTTCTTCACTGCTAGTATTAGATGTTATACTCTCAACATGTATTTGTTCTATTACAGGATTTTCTTGAAGAGATATATAATATTGTTCATAGCTACTTGAACCTGATGCTCCTTTCTGCAACACCTTTCTTTCTTTGATGATTTTTTCAAGGTCAGGTACTGGGTCAGCTCGTGGCTTCTGGGGATTTCTTCGAGTATGCCTCACAAACTGAGCCAAAACTATGGAGTGGAGTCGCCAAGAGGTTTGTCCTCTAGTAGAGTCGCCAGATAGATGACTACAACCCAAATAGTGTCTAGACTTTGTTTATCATCACAGCTGGATCTATGTCGTCCCCCAAGGAAGCTGACCTTCAGTCTCCTCTCCTCGGCAACGACGCCAATTATGTTAGCACTCCAAGAAACTATCCTAGGTTGTAGCTCGAAGATACCTGGTAACATATAAATCTTCAATACCGTTCTCTGAACTATTGGAATGGATTGGGGTTTGGATCAAGTCAGATGACTGTTTCAACTCTATTTTCACTCGAGACATGCATGAACATCCTCAACTTGACAAGGATTTCGACCACTAATGCTCAATAGTTTATAGATTCAATGAATAGATGGAGAATCCTCACTGTACCAGTAGATACATACATAAAAACCTATGAATGGATAGCTACAGAAAGTAAATGAAGCTTGCAAATCTAATTTATCAATGCAGAGATAAGATGACAATTATCTGACATTAAACACAAAATAAAACATGAATAACCTATTCAAGCGCAAGCATAGAACAGAGGAGAAGATGGCAATTGAACATGTAACAACAAAAGAATATTTTATTACTGGAATGAAGATGAGACGCTGGGAGGAACAAAGTATCCACAGTCTCCAAAAGTTGAACCTCTATTACTTCGAACTTTCAGCCATTTATAGGCTTTTTACAATACTCTCGAACTTTCTGAGGATCGAGATGTCTTAATCTATCCCCTCTGTCTTCTAACTAATTGATGCCATAAATAGACAAACATGATCTCAGAGAGCTATGTTTCTAACAAACACAGTAATCATATTCTGGTAATTTCGTCGCACTGTCAGGTGGTTCGCTTGTGCCAACAATGTTCCATGATCATTTCCGTTGGTTCGGTTGCATCGTTTTGTTGTTTTTCCTATTTTAGCCATGCATTCTACTATTTCAATTTAGCTGTCGACTGTCAAAAACACTGAAAAAGCCAACAAATTTCCTCCTCGGGTGACTGGTGGGAAGTGGGGTACGGGGGCTGTTGGATCGGGAGGAACTTGACTAACTTTCAAAAAGAAGTTGAAACCTTCAAGGTTCGTCATGCCCACCTCAGAAGAGAAGAAGAGTACTGGAGATTAAAGTCTATAAACAACTGGCTCTTAGCTAGGGAAAAAGACACAAAGTTCTTTAATAAGCAGGAAAATTTTAGGAAAAGAAAAAAAAAAACATATCTCAGATCCAACATGAGGGAAGACACTAACTAATTTTGAGGAAATTAAGAAAGTAGTCGTGGATCATTTCAAGAACCTCTATTAGGAAGACCCCTAGAGAGATCTGGAAAGTGAGTAATTCTTTCTGGAGAATGTCCCCACTCTTGTCACTGTAGAGATGAATAATGCCTTGACCTCCCCTCCAACGTCAAATGAGATTAAATCAATTGTATTCTTTCTTTTGCCTAATAAATCCCCTTGTCTCCCTGTCAAAACTGCAGACCCTATTGTAATAGTCCTTTTTCTTTGGTTTTTATAATACAAAATACCCGACTTTGTTAAAAAAAAAAATAAATCCCCTTGTCTGGATGGTTTCGTGGCCAGCTTCTATCAAAATTTCTGGGAGGTGATAAGTAAATACTTGTGTTGTATGGCAGGGTACTCTTTTAAGAGATTTATCATGGGGGGAGGAATCAACACTTCCTTGCTGTGATCTCCAGGTGCTTCAAAGGGAATCTAGATAAGTTCCTCGGAGCGTCAGGAGGAGCCAAAAATGATCGCAAAAGTCATTTATATACTTGGAATATCTCCCCCAGAAAGCATAAAATATAGAATAACTTATGGGATTCAAAACTGTCTAGGATTGGAAATAATTCAACTACTTAGAAGTTCCAATCTTCCTAAGAAGAGCGAATCTCTACGATTGGTAAAGGATCCTTGACAAAATCAAATCTAAAATTGTGAATTTGAGCAGAATTTGGCTAAACAATGAGGGGAGGACTATCCTTGTGAAATCGGTGCTATCATCCATCCCTCTATACAAATTATCATCTCAACATGCTCCTAAGTATGTTTTGCATCAACTTGGAACTTATATTAGGAAATTTCTATGGGAGGGAGGAAAGCAAGATAATAAAAAATTCCACCAGGTTAGCTCGAACCCTATCAGAGCACCAAAACAACATGGGGGGCTTGGCATCAGAGACCCTGATATGGTCAATATGGTCATGTGGGCCAAGCTCTATTGGATCCTGATGACGAAGCCTGATCTATGATGGGTGAAAGTAATGAGAGAAAATTATTTTCATCTCCACAACAACAGGGAAGATCACATGGAAGCAACTCAAGGTTCTCATATCTGGAAACTAATGTGATCATCTTCGGATTTCATTTGAATAATCTCTGTAAAATTTTAGGTAAGGGTGCTTCAATTAATATTTGGTCAGACTCAATCCTGGAGTTCCCTCATTTGGGTTTGGATCCCTCTCTCTTCTCCCTTGGGGATCATATGATGCATAGCGAGGTGTCCCATTTAGACTAAATCTCTAATTGGGACCAACAGGGTCCTTGAAGGGGGTGGAAAATGGAAAATATCCTAGCAAACTTGATCACATCAAGAGATGATCTAATTAAAAAACTAATTAGATGTAACCCCCTTACGTAGTCAATGGAGGACATGTGGGTGTGGAACAATTCCTCATTCATGGTCAAGGAAGGCTACTCCCAACTACTTTTCAATGCCCAAATTCCCCCCAAGTCCTCAATCTGGAATAAAATTTGGAAAACCAATTCTATCCCCAAAGTAAATTTCTTTTGCTGGTTGTTAGCTCATAAAAGGATCCTAACTATGAAGAATCTCCAGAAAATAGGTTTCATTGGTCCCTCCTGATGTCATCTCTATCATAACTTAGAGGAAAGCATCCCTCATCTCTTCTCTGTTTCCAGTTTTCAAGATCGGTTTGGTCGGTGGCCCTTGGCCCACTTTTCCTCAGAAAAAGGTGGCCTGTTGATCTCCTTCATTTCTTTGACTCTTGGCCCAAAGTTTATGTGGGCTCCCTCCAGGCCAAAAAAACCTTCAAAGAGATTTGGATCGCTCTCCCTAAGTACATATGTTGGCATATATGGTTATCAAGAAATAAGGTGATCTTCAAATTTGCTTTCCCTCCAGCCAGGATCACTGCCCTTAAAGCTCTCTCATCTTGTTTTGAATTTCTCAGAATTGTTATGGAACCTTCTCTTGATCTTGATGAATCGACATGGAGCTCTCCTTTAGCTTGGACCCCTCCCTCCATGTCCCCAACAAAATTACCTCCTTCTTGCCCTCCCTTGATCCTTAGATTGACCCATGAAGGGCTTTTTGAATGGATGCAAAATTCAAATTCATGGACTCTCCAATTTGATGGTGCCTCAAAAATAAATACTGGGGTGGTAGGAGTGGGGGGGATTCTCATTAATCCCTAAGGAATAATTAATGATAGGTATGCCTGGGGTTTGGGAAAGAAGACAAATAACCAAGTGGAGGCCTATGGATTGTATCTTGGTCTTACCTTATCTCAACAAAAAGGAATCAAGGAAATGAATATCTTCGAGGATTCTCTCTTGGTCATAAAACACATGAACTCTAACTCTGCAGCCCAAAATAACAAACTGAATCGGATACTCAAGAGAGCCCTTCGCATGCTCCCTCTCTTTGGGAATCTAATTTTTTTTCACATCCTAAGAGTCCTAAACAAGTATACAAATATGTAGGTCAACATGGCATGCCAAATGAAAGAAGGATGCAACAAGGTCAATGAAATGGATGGTTATTTTCCCATTCCTTAAATCTTTTCATGAAAGTCCTAAATTTGATGATAATTTTCTCCTGCACTAAAAATCAAGCACAAAAGTAAAAAATCATGGATTTAATGGTTTTATTAATCTCTTTTGTCCCTTCCCTCCCCTTGTGTGAATTCATCATTCCTTCCTTGGTTCCCTGATCTTGTCTCCTCATCCCCCACCTCATCCTCCACATCACCCCCTCCCTGACCCCCCCTCTCCTGGCCAGCTCTCCCGCCACCGCATCATCCCCTCCCTCACCTCTCATCTCAATCTCCCTGCCCCCCCATCACATCCTTCCTCTCTTTATAAGCTCACTCTCCCCTCACATCTAGAATCATCCAATCATATTCATTTTTTCTCACTTGAATCGTGGTTGAAAACCTCAGCAGGTCAGATCACTTGGCATGGAGTTGAGGATAAGTGTGGGAACTCTGCAATTCTTTCCTCATATTCGGGTCCGTAGTAGGAATAATCAAGCCATCAACATGCGAAATTCCTCAGAGTGAGAGACACATTTACTTCCTCTAGTTGGATCAGATGGTTCACTTGCATGAAGGATAATTTTCTCAAGGCTAAATTTGTTTCAAACATCAGGGAAATCATGGTGGAGCATTGGGATCTCGAAGGTGTTATCCTCCACAATGTTCCAGGCTGTGAGGAGATCGACGAAGGTAACCACAGACTAAGATTTTGGTTTGGTTGCTAGCCCTACCAAACTAGAGAGGGATCTCTCTGTGAAATCACAGTCAAGAAATGACTGGAATGTAAAGGATTTTAGGCTAGATGGCTAGGCTCAGGTGGGTTTTGGAAAATTTAGGGTTTTGTTGCTAGATAAGGGAGAAAAACTAGGTAGCTAGGTCAACAAGATCAAAGGGTTACAACAACAAAGATATAAAAGAGCAAGGTAGCAATACTTTTGTGATGGATCTTAGGGTTTTTCGGTGTAGTATGGTGTTTAGAAGAAGCTAAAGGTCTGAATGAGCATGAAACATGAAATCATTAAGCAAGAAAGAAAGTAACACATAATTATTTTTCCATCAAAACAGAGCTTAATGTAAAGAAGCCTATTTATAAACTGTAAGGAAAACCATTGAAGAGTTGATGAAAGGAAAGAGAAGATGAATATATTTCATATAAAGTGACAAAAGATATAAAAAAAAGCATCAAAAACTTACTGCACATGAATTCCTAGATAATAGCTGCAAACTGTATCATTGACTTCCAGAAAATATGTAAGTACAAGCTACAACAGTTCTCTCCTCTCAAGTCCAACCCATTCTATGACTGAGAAAATGATACATAAAGGCAAAAACAACGTCTTCCCACTCTTAGGGGTTGAATCCATGCCTCTAGGAACTGCTCCATGAGGTGTTCTAACAAAATCCTATTGTCTAGGGAAGTTAAAAACAACTTCTTCAATTAAATTTAACTCCCAACCACTCTCATAAATGAGGCCAAATTTACATCAAAACCACTTACAAAGACTAATCACCCATTATTACATCATATTTACACTAGGATTACTCAATTACATCATTTACATAAGTGAAAAATTCAAACTAGGTCGAACTGCTGAAGAAAATAGTCTCTTGGAAAAAGTGCATCGAATTCTGTGAAAAGCACAGCATGGCTTGCAAAAAGCGTAGCGTGAACTTGCATGCCACTTTTGGAGGCCTTCCTGAACTCCAAATTGAGATCCTGATAGCTCATTGGAAATTTATTTGTCTGCTACATAACAAAGTCATCAATCACTGAAAATGACAAAGTATAGCCCCTCAAAAATCAATTCTCCCAAGACTGGTAAAAAAGCATAACGTGGCCTCCAAAAGTAGGGCATAAAGGTGTTTTTTAGGTGGTTTTTGGGAATTTTCTCCCTGTAAAAGCTAATGACTGAGGCAGCCAAGTGTCCAAAGCTGATGTAGAAGCCAAATGATATCTAACCATGTAAATTTTTTTCCCATTGGAACTCTCTATAAAAAGCATAGTGTGGCCCACGCTACTCTTTTTGCAGGTATACTATGCCAAAACTTGCAAAATTCTCGAAAAATAAAATTTCTTCAAAAATTATTCAAAATTGATATGTAAGGCCACCAAATGATATGCTATGTTATAAGGGATGCATCGGGAAGCAAATCTAATATTTATTTCCCTCTTTATTTGTTTAGTGTTTGATTTAGCCTTGCTTTCATTTTCTTGACTTTGACCTTCAAAATCATGTTCCTTGTGTAATAATGGGCAACCATGTGTTTCTGAAGCCTCTTGTCCCTGTTAGACTTCTTGAGAAGCTTCTGTAAATGATAATTGGCTTTTCCCAGCCAATATTATTTGTCTTCATTTATTTCCCTGTTAATAAGCTCATTCACCATGATCTGCTTCCTTTGTTGTTGAAGTGCATTCTTAAGGCCTCGTGTCTTTGATTTTTGTTTTTCTACTTGCCTTTGATGTTCCACTAGGTCCTATGCCTCTATCATGGATTTACCTTTACTCCCCTTTTACAATTTCATGATATGTTTCTCTTGAAGCATTTTGGCAACCTTCAGTTGCATGTTTTCCGGTTGCAGGCATGCTATCAAAGAATTTGCCTCTGTCAATTCATCCTGCAACCTTTTGAGTTCATTCTCCTTGTTCACCATAGGCTGCTCAAATTTTGTAGGGTCGTCATTAGCCTTTAAAGTAGTTTCGGCTTGGCCCCTTCCATAACCTGTGGAGAAAACACAAACCTGTTTCCTCTCTGATAAGTTTTAACCACTTTATATGCACCATTATTATTTTTCATTGCAGAACTACTTGATGAGCCAATTTATGTTTGAGTAAGGGGTGTTGAGGATGAAGTGGGTCTAGTAGGCTGGTTGGAAGAAGGCAAAAAGATCTCTTCTCCAATGAATGTCTCCCAGGCAATGTTTAGTTGCTTAAGCTAATGAAGGACAATAATCTTGATGAGGGAGTGATGAAAGAGGCTATTTTGTTGTAGCTCATTGTTCCTATGCTGCACTTTGCATGTCATCTTTTCTATGCTCCTATAAAGATAGTAGGGTATGTCAAGTAGTTTTACCCTAGTGAAATGCATAAGCAATCTTATGTGATAGCCATAGAGTCTAGAGAATCTCCCTTCACAAGTGAAATATTTCACTGTGATCTTCATCAAAGGAGCTAGCCAAAAGGAAAGATTCTCTTGATGTTGTCTTTGTATGGAGCTTTGAGGTAGGGTTGATATAGTTGAGAATCTAATTCTTGAGTCTTGAACCATTTTTCACCAATGTTGGGTATCCCACTAGTTGCTGCTATGATATCAGCTGAGATAGAGAATGTGACACCTGCAATTGTGACTTTATCCTTTTTGAGGTTTGTGACAAACAACCTGGTCAATTTAGCATGGTATTGAACTTTTTGCACCAACTCACAAAACTCAAGACACCCTACATGTTGAAAACACTGTTTGGAAAGTGGTGAAGACATCAGATCCTGAGTATTAAGAGGTTCATATCTTGACACCTTTCCACCCTTGTTATAAGTTTTCTTCTCCTCCTCCATAGAAAACTGTGAATACAAATCTTAAGGGGAAAAACAAGGGAAGGGAAAGAGGAAATAGGATGATGGGGTTAGGGAGGGGAATTTAGTGTGGAAACATTTAGGGATACAAGGAAGGGTGTGAGGGAGTGTTAGGAGGTGATAGGGAGTGAAATGAGTGAGGGAGATAGGTTATAGAATTTATACACAGGCACAAGGTATTAGGCTGCCAAAAATACAACGTAGGGGTAGGGTTTGGGTTTAAAGACTTAGGGAATATGAGTGTTTGGTATTAGGGCCTTTAGGGAGTAGATATGAGTGTGTAAAAATGCGGGGAGATGAAAATGAGAGGGAATCAGGGGTTTTAGGGTTTAGAAACTAAGAATGAGCAATGTTATAGAAAAGCGTAGCGTGGGAATAAATGGATGGGTTTTGCACCATAGGAATTGAGAAATTGAGTGATAGAGGAGATGAAGTGAGTGAAATTACTTGTTAGAACCCTGCGGAGGCTTGCTTTGCCTTTGAAAACCCTTAGAAACCCGTTTGATGACCCTTTAGGAAAAGTGCAATGTTCACTGTCAAAAGTGTAACGTGCAAGGAAAAGCACAGTGTGCCCAGTGAAAAGCGCAGCATGCTCCCTAAAAACACAACAAGGTAGCTTAAAAATGCAACAAAAGAGTTTGAAATCAATTTTTTTGGAATGTACTTGGCCCTAAAATAGTGGGGAAGTTATTGATGATGAGTGAGAGCTTTTTTTTTAGTCATGAAATGAATGAGAAAAATAGACAATGATGGTCTTTTATAGCTTGTGGAGTTGGTTTCTTTTCATAGTAATGGGGTGGCCCACACTATGCCTTTGAAATCATGTAGCTTTGAAACCTTTGAATACAAATTGAGATTATTTAAAACTTTTACAAAATATTCTTTTGAAATGAAACCTTTTTGAACCTTTTTTGTATCACCATTCCTTTACATGCCAATTTATGAATGGAATGAAAAAATCAATGTCTGAGACCCTACTGACCTAATAAATGATAGTGAGTTGGATGAAGAACATGATAATGAGACTGATATGACCATAAATATTTTCAAAGATGGCACATCCAAATGTATAATGACAGTGACCAAAACATGGCAATTTGTAAAGAAATAATTGACAACCTAGACTTACTAACCAGTGACCAAAGTTTTTGAATGGAAGACCTAGTGAAATGATAAAAACTTGACCTTAAACCCTAATGCACATTCTGAAAGAGAACATTTGATCACTGGTGGTAGGAAAAAATGACTGACACTAACATTGGCTCTAGCTGGGGATGGCAGCTCCATAAAAGATGTCAAGAACACCGTAGACCTAGTAGCCTTATTCATTGGGAATGGAGTCGAAATGCAAAGACTAACCTCAAACTAAAAATTCACTGACTAACTGACTTTTACAAACAACAAACAAAACAAACAGAAACTTTAAACCAACAGTTGATCAAAGAAGCCTTATGGCCTTCTCCTCGGGCTTCAAACTCCTATAATAGCCACTTTACACTCTTACATGAAAAGTAAACTGGTATATACAATGATAATGAAAATTCCCAGAAATTTCTTCAGGTATGGTAGTGCTTGAGAAGCCTACCATTGATCGCTCCTCCCGAATAACTTTGGCCATTCATTTCTTCCAACAAATAAGCATTCTTCCCCCTAAAGGCTGAGATTTTGTACGGTCCCTTCCATAGGTTTTCAAACTTGTCGCGTTTGCCATTCTCTTCATTCCGTGCATCCAAACGAAGAACCACATCACCCATGTTGAATTTATCTTCTTTAGTCTTGCGGTCATAAATCTTTTTAATCCTTTCCTGAATCTTAGAAGTATTTTGAAATACTTCTTCCATAGTTTTTTGTAAATGGATCATTTGACTTATCCTCCACTGCACATCATTTGGTTCGCTGCTGACTTCCTGCAGAATTTTCATGACTGGAACGACAAGGGATGAAGGAAAAACAGTATCAACCCCATACACCAACTAGAAAGGAGACATGCCTATGGATTTCTTAGCACTGAATATGTCCACCCATAAAGCATTAATGAGATTTTTGTGCCAGTTCTTTTTATTGACCTCCAAAACTTTCTTAATGATTATAGATTTGAGGCCTCTGCGATCTTCATTTTGTGTAGTGTTGTCTTTCAGATTCATCGCATGCATGATTTTATTGTATCGACGTTTCGAACCAACCTCTGTGGTTCATCATCATGATCAGATGTGTGAAAAAGTCAGGTCATAATGGGGTAATAAATATAGGAGAGGGTTGGGATGATGATGAATGGAGCCGACAGGTTTGATAATGTCTGGAAATAAATTTAGTTTAATTAATTAAATGTTACTATTAAATTTTTTGTTATTATTAAATGTTTATATTTTTATTGATAATTATTAGTTTATTTGATATTTCTATGTTTATATTTTTATGATGATTATTAGTTTATTAATTAATACTAATTGGTTCTAAGGTTTACATAAAATTTATATAAAAATTACAAATTAAAAATTTTTAGGTTTTATTATTAATTTTTATTAAAGTTATTTATTCATATTATTTATGTATATGTATTATTATGAATTACTTATAAATATTAAATATTATTGTCTTAAGAGTTTTTGTATTAATTATTTTATTTTAGTTTACATTAATTATTGCTTACTATTATATATTCAAAAATAATATAATGCAACATTATAATGTTATACTGTTTTACATACTATAATGTTATAAATCCATTAACCAAAAGTTTTAGTATCAATTAGTTTGTTGAATTATTAATGTTAATTTATTTTGTATTAACATTAATGATTTCATTGTTACAAGATAATTAAAACATCTAAATTTATAATATAACTAATTAGGTTTTCTATATATTACTAATTGAATGTTTATTATATTTCTTTTTATCAATTAATAATTGAGATAAATTGCTAAGAAAGTTCCTAATTATTATTATTATTATTATTATTTTTAATGTTGATCAGAGATTTATTAGAGGATTCAGCCAGCTCATTCCCTTCGAGTAATAAGTGGTAGAATGCCCCAATGTGATATGGTACTTCTCACAAAAATCCACCATCTTCTTGGACTTAAAAGCGACAACATTGTCTGTGATTTTTTTTTGTGAGCAACCAAATCTAGACAAGATATTAGTTTCAATAATCTGAATGACAACAGAATCAGTAGCTTGCCTGGTTGGGATTGCTTCAATCCATTTTGTAAAGTAGTCTGTGACTGTCAGGATCCACTTGTGTTGTTCGGACGATGAAGGATGGATTTCCCCAACAAAATCAAAACCCCACTGCTGGAACGAAGCTAAAACTGAAATTGGCTGCAAAGGCAATGGAAAAAGTTTTCTTTTCCCTTGAAAAATCTGGCACTCATGGCAGCTCATTACTGTTTTGTACACATCAACAAAAAGAGTAGGCCAATAAAACCCAACCCTAAAAATTTTGTTGGCTATAGTTTTCCAAAAGAGATGGCCACCACAATATCCTTTGCGGGAATCAATCATCACATCCTTTGCTTCATTTTCAACAAGACATTTCAGCAATACTCCACCCAAATATTTCCAAAACAAAACACGATCAAGAATGCAATATTTTGAAGCTTTTAGTTTTAATGATCTACTTTTACCTTTGGGAACTTCCAATGGAGGATTTAAATGCTGCAATACATAAACTATGTCGGAGTACCATGGAGATAAAGTGAACATGCCTGAAACCTGTACCTGTGAATCTTCTACTTCTTCTTCGGAGAGGGCAACAATCATATTGATATCTAATGCATGCAAATTAGATTCAGCCATGAGCTTGGAAAAACCCTATGAGCTTTGTTGACTTTATTTCCAGATCATATTCTGATATTGCTACTATCCATTTTCCCCTCCAACCCTCTGGATCGATCTGCATAAGAACTTCCTTTACTGCTATTGTTGGAACATAAGCTATAGTGTGAGAATGTAGAATATACACTCGGAAGTCTTTAAGTGCTTTCACCAAAGCCAAAGTCTGTTTCTCAATAATGTTGTATTTTAGTGCTGCATCCCTTATTTTCCGACTAAAAAATGCTATGGGCTATTCATTTTTATGATCCTTCTTTTTCATTAGGACAACTACTAAAGTATGCTCCGAGGCGAATGAAAATACAATAAAATATAAAGTATAGGCAGGACTAATTAAAGTAGGAGTAGTAGATAATGAAAATTGACTGCATTGAAAGACTTCGTGACATATTCAGACCATCTTACCATGCTGTCTTTTTTCATCATGTGTATCATCTCTCTCAAATGTTCAACGAGGTTGGGGATGAATCTCCTTAAAAAGTTAATTTTCCCATTAAATGAATGAATTTCTTTTTTGTTCCTCAGAAAATCTAACTGCCGAATGGCTTCAACTCTTGCAGGGTAAATCCAGATGCCATCCTTGGAAATGATGTGCCCCAGCAACTTATCTTCCTTCATGGCTAAAAGGCTCTTTCTAGGATTCAACGAAATGCCAAATTTTCTACATCTCTGAAAGACAATTCCTAGATGATGTAAGGTTCCTCATCAGATTTAGAAAAAAAAATATGAGATCATCTAAATAAATAACTAGAAAAACATCCTTTTCGTTGGCAAAAGTGATGCCCATAGCCCGCTGAAATGTTGCTCCTGCATTCTTTAATCCAAATGACATTTTGGTGTACTTAAATGTACCCCATGGTGTCGTGAAGGCTGTTTTCAACTAATCATCCTTGTGCACTAAAATTTGATTGTAGTGCAAGTATCCATCAAGTAATGACATCCTGGAAGACCCAACTACCCTTTGCAGGATATGGTCCATCTTCGACAAGGGATAATTATCCTTTAAGGACACTTCATTCAAATTTCTAAAATCGATACAAAGGCAAATCTGCCAGGTCTTCTTTCTCACCAGCACAAGATTTGACATCCATTAAGAAAAATGAATAGGAACTATAATACCATATTTATAAAGCCAATTTACCTCTTTCTCAATGGATGGTAGCAACTTAGGAATAATCCTCCTCAGCTTCTGGTGGAATGGATTTTGATCAGGTTTAACTGGTATAGTGTGTTGAATGATGTTCTTATCATACACCTTTAAATTTGAATAGTCCCAAGAAAATACATCAGAAAATTCTGTCACCAAAGCGATATACTTACTTTTGATCTCAGGAGATAAAGACTTTGACAATTTGACCATCTTGGTCTTGTCTGCGGTACTAATGTTTACATATTCAACACATTTTTCTGTGGGGATTGTGGTGGTTTTTTTAGTTACATCATCACAATCAAATACCTTTTACAAAGGTACAAGACCTCATGGAATGTTATTGTCTTTCAATTGCAACACTTCAAACTCGGTTGCTTCATTTATTGATCATTCTCATCACATGTATCATCAATATGGGAATTTAGAAATTCATCCTCCATTTGCAAAAGTTATTAATCTGTTTTTCGTCCCAAAACACCTGCCAATATCTCAAATTGTCAGGGATAGCTCGGCAGTGCTTGACATGAATTGAATACTTCTTATTTGAACGGGTAGGAATCTTAACCATACTTACTGCAATATTAAGGGAATCAGCCATAATATTCTGAGTTCTATGAATCAAAGACAAAATATATTCTGAAAAAGTCTTAAGAATGTCGAGAAAAACATTTTGATAAGCTTGCATCCTTGGATGCTTGGCTTGGTACTCCCCTTTCACCTGTTTAATTACTAACTTTGAGTCGTCATAAACTGAAATTTTCTTTGCTCCCAGTTTTTTTAAAATTTTTAAGGCCAACAATCAGTGCTTCGTACTCCGCCTCATTATTCAAGCAATCAAAAGCCAACTTATAAGAACTTAATCTTACATTCTGAGGAATTTTACATGACTGATGCAAGGGGCCATGAATCTACATGCTAATCCCAACTCCTTCTTTCCCCAATGCACCATCAAACTCTATGGTCCAAATACCATCTTCTTCACTTAGAAACATAATTTTGGAATATTGGTCTTTCTAATTTTCTGGAGGATGACTCACTCTCTCAACAATCTATGTTTTTGGCACTAATTCAACAATCTCTTCGGGTAAATTTTCTAGCTGCAAACATTATGCATCATTTTTTGTTTTCTACAATCAAATATTCCTGTACACTACTTATGACATCCAAAACTTCTAAAATCTGTACAATTTGACTATCATCATCAACTAGATTCATATCGCTATACAAAATGAAAGACTCTAGATCAATGTGTACATCGTGGATAGGGTGATTATTTGGTTTTTCATTGCTACTAATCATGAATTTCATCTTCTTCTCTTGGTATAGTTTTCTAAGCTTCTCAAATACCGATATAGTAGTATATGAAAAATCAAGTTGCAAGGTTCCTTTCAACTTTTCCCCACAAGACCGTGAAAGCAACATGCCAAACCGTGGATGTATACTAGCAACCACTACATCCATCATAATATTCTTGGCTAGAATTTGGTCGAGGGACACTACTAGATCTTTGATAAGGCTAAGGCATTTTAATCTTCCTGAATCAAGTGAATACAATGTTGGCATTATGATACAGGTGATACAGGTGTTGTACTTGATGGCAACTCACTCAGATGACAGATCACAGTTCAGACTCACAAAATGAAAAAAAAGAGGTATATGCAAGTTCCCCATTGACCAAGCTGCATGTACACGTGGGTTCACATACCAAAATGCACGTATAGCGTACACACGCACTTTGACGGAATGAAAGTCACGTACATGTTGGAAAACTTAGTTTTGGTCCGTGATATTTGGTCCAAGGTATCTTGTCCGAAGTGTTGACCCCAGGTATTTGGTCCAAGGTATTGGTTCTAAGTGGTTTTCAACCATGGTATTGAGTAAGACCTAAGACTATAAAAGGGGGAGAAGATCATTAGGCAAAGGCACTCATGAATTGAATATCTGATGAAGAGCAAGATCTAATATACAAGCTAATGGGTTATGGTGCATAGCTGGATCTGAACCAAGGATGAACCTTAGCGCTTGATGAAGGATAAGATCTAATGATGGGTCAAGATCTTAAGGGTTGAAGTGAAGTATATTTATGCGGTTTTGATCATTTATCTGTATAACTAGCACATGTTGTAGTCTGTATATATGATGATCTGGGTATAACTGAAGTCTGAAATCATTGTAGGGTTTAAATCATCATTTACAGATCTGTACGTAGGTTCACTTTAGAAAAGGTGCATATACACGTTGGTTCGACATATCAAAACAATGTATACATCTTACTTTTGATTTGCAGATCCGTACGTAGGTTCATCTTGAGAAAAGTGCGTATACATGCAGGTTCGATGAAAGGCAGTAGTGTATATCTCTCAAAATATATTTTAGCTACTTCTGTTTGTTTTTGCAGTGTTTTCGATTCTGGCTTGGGTTCTGGTTACTATATTTTGGTTACTGTTTTCTGCTTACAACATTTGAAGATTTGTCAAAGTGATTGGTTGATTCAGTTTTGGTTGGTGCAAAAGGAGATTGGTTGATGCAGATGATTGAATGAAGTTATTGATGGATCCAGTTTGAAAATTTATGAAACGTGGTCCTTGGAAGAAAAGAGAAGGTTGTAGCCTTCTGTAGGTCGGCACCTACGTACTAGTAAACATATCAGCTAGTACAAGAGCTAGGGGGTTGTAGCTTCTTGCTAGGAGAAGCTGGAGAAAGAGAGAATGTTGTAGTCTTCTGCAGGTAGAAGCCTACGTATTGGTATAAGACTGCACTAGTACAAAAATTGTAAAAAGAAGTTTCTTATTAAAAGGAAGATAGAGACAATTGCAGCAGGTGGTTTTCACCCACATTGGGTTTCCACCCACATTGGGTTTCCACCTTATATCTTCTGTTCATGTGTGTGTGATTGTCTGTTCTATTTTACTACACATGGTTACTGTTTATATGGTTCTGATGCACTGAGTAAAGATCAACATATGATAAATTAATTGAATCATAAGTTTGCAGGATATACGTTAGTTGCCTTAAATACAGTTGCGTATACACGCAAGTTCCATTAACTGAAGTAGTGTATATGAATCTAATTATGGAAATGAAATATTATTGACTTGCTAATACTGATTCACCCCCCCTCTCAGTATTATTTCCAACAATTGGTATCAGAGCAGGTCCTTCAGAAGAAGCTTGATCGCTTGAAGGAAAATCTATCATCATGAGTAACTACGAAAGAGAGGGATCCATTAGACCACCAATCTTTGATGGAAGCAACTTCGTTTATTGGAAGGTAAGGACTACAACCTATCTTCAATCTCTTGGAACAGATGTCCGAGAAATCGTGGAAGGAGGATATACTTTTCCATCAGCAATTCCTACAGATACAGCAGGTAAGAAGCAATATGAAACCAATTCCAAGGCAGTCAATACAGTATTAGGGAGTCTGTCACAATCATAATTTGTCAAAGTTATGCAGCTCAAAACTGCCAAAGAAATATGGGACAAGATCGTTCTAAGCTATGAAGGAGACAATCAGGTAAAACGTGCAAAACTGCAATCTCTCATAATTCAATATGAAACTCTCAAAATGCACAATGATGAAAGTATCACTAGTTATTTCTTACGTGTAGATGAGATTGTTAATTGCATGAAGAACTTGGGTGAAGAGATAAAAGAAGTTACTTTAGTTGAAAAGGCTTTAAGATCCTTGTCTACTAAGTTTGAATCAAAAGTATCTGCCATATAAGAAAAGCAGGATCTTCAGACTATTACTATGACACAGCTGCACAAAATCTTAACTGCTTTCAAAATGAGAAAAGGAGGTCCATCAGATATGAGAGAAGACGCAAACAAAGCTTTAGGAAGAGAATAATTCCATGAATCAGGACATATTTCAGAAGGATAAGAAGAAGAAAACTTCGTCAAGAACCTTCAACGGGGTTCCGGGAGATTCAGAGGTAAACTACCTTTCAAATGTTTTGCTTGTGGAAGAGTCAGTCATTATGCTGCCAAATGTCCTCATAAAGATAAGCTTGATAAAGGTAAGGAATCAACAAAATGGAACAGAAAACAAAGTGTCAGTAAGAAGAGCTACTATACTCATGAAGATAGTGATGGTTTATCAAATAGTGATGAAGATGAAAATAGTAATGACTATAGACTTCTAATGGCTTTTGAAGATGAAGATTTCTTGGATGCTTTAGATGAAGATGACCTTGATGAAGAAATCTCTAAACTCAAAGTCTGTTTAGAAGAAAAGAATATGATTATATATACTCTGACATTCCAACTTGCTGAAAGAGAAAAACACAATGAAAAACTGGAATGTGAAATTGTGGGTATAAGAAAGGATATTGAGAAAACAAAAGCTCTCAATATTAGATTTGCTAAAGGATCAGAAACATTAAATGAAATTATCAAAGTGCAGCGTTCTCCTTTGATAAAGACAGGTCTTGGATATACTGAAGAAGCATCTTAATTACTAAAACCATCAACCTCCAATAAAAGCTATCTCGATGCAGCAAAGAGCAGTGAACAACGGTTTGACAGTCATCAGCAAAGGCATAAAGAAGACCACCAGGTAAATCAGGATCAATTTACTTCAAGGATGAACAGAAGCTACAAACCTCAGGTAAATCATACTCAATCTGCTTCAAGAATGAATATCAATAGAAACTACAATCACCAGGTTAGTAGATTTGATAATCGCAGGAAATTCTTTAATGGCCAATGTTTCTCATGTCATAACTTTGGACACAAAGCTGCTCAATGTGTTGCTTACAAGACAATCATGACTAGAGAAGCACAAAATCAAAGGAATGTGACAGGGATCATGAAACAGACTTACAATAACTTTTCTCTTCTTGAAAATGAAATAGAATTCTCTATCCACAACAACTTCAGTCATGAAGAATCTGAATGCAGGAGTAAATTTAGGAAAACATCTCAGAAGGAGCAAAATTCATTAAGTACCAAAATATGGAAAAAGAAAGAGCCGCAACCAGAAAGATGTGGTATATCCTTGTATGCAGAAGGACAAGAAAATCAGTGGTATATCGATAGTGGATGCTCAAAACACATGACAGGTGACAAAGAAAAACTTCAGTCATATAATGCCTTAGAAAAGGAAAAGAAGGTCTCATTTGGAAATGACACTCCTGTTGTCATAAAAGGTAAAGGCTCTGTTCCCTTAAAAGAAAATTTTAAAGCTGGGAATGTTATGTATGTTGATGGTCTTAAGCATAACCTGTTAAGTGTTAGTCAAATGTGTGATCAAGGAAATGAAGTAGTATTTCGATCAAATGGATGTGTTGTTCATGAGCTTGATATAGGAGAAACAATGATCAAAGGTGTAAGAACTCGAAACAACTTATACATACTCAAGGGAGGACAACAACAATGCTATCTAAGAAAACATGATGAACACTGGGTATGGCACAGAAGGCTGGGGCATCTAAGCTTCCCTCAAATAAGAAAAGCATGTAGATAACAGGTTTTTCATGATCTTCCGGATATCAATATTCCAGAAAATACCATATGCAAATCATGTCAATTTGGTAAGAAAACCAGAGCACATTTCCCTGAAAAGGAAGGATCAGCTAGTAAGCCTCTTGAACTTGTTCATACTAATTCATGTGGACCATCAAGGAAAAATTCACCTCGTGGAGAAGAATATTTTATATTGTTCATTGACGATTTTTCCAGATTGTGTTGGATAAGACTTCTAAAGCATAAAGATGAAGCATTTGAAAAGTTCAAAACCTTCAAAGCTTTAGTTAAAAATGAATCAGATCACAAAATCAAATGCATCAAATCTGATCGAGGAGGGAAATTTACCTCGGATGAATTCTTCGACTTTTGTGAAGAACATGGAATAAAAAGGGAATTCTCCACCGCAAGGACACCTCAGAAAAATAGAGTGGTAGAAAGGATGAACAGAACTGTTCAACAAATGGCTCGTGCTATGCTAGATGAGTCTGGAACTCCTGCAACCTTCTGGGTGAAGCTGCATTCACTGTCGTCACTATTCTCAACAAAAAAAATGTTCGGGTAAACAACACTCAAACTCCTCATGAACTTTGGTATGGTAAGACTCCTACTGTAAAATACTTCAAAGTTTTTGAAGAAATTTATCAATAGGACTGATGAAAAACTTGGTAAGTTTGAACCCAGAGCAGATGAAGGTATTCTCCTTGGTTACTCTTCCTGAAGTAAAGGATATAAATGTTATAATAAAAGACTTGGGAAAATTATTGAGAGTATTGATGTTGTGGTTGATGAAACATGCAAAAATCCCAGGCAAATAAAAACTGAAGAGCATGAAGAAGATGAGGATTATCCTTCCACATCAAATCAAACGAATTCTGATGAAGAAACCAATGAAGCACCAGAAGAAGAGATAACGGTAGAAGAAAAGGCTTCATCCAGGTATGTCATCCAGAGACTCAAATTTTGGGACAGAAAGAGGCAGGTGTGCAGACAAGAAGAACCATTACAGAAGCTTCAAGCTATCTAGCATTGCTTTCCTCCATCGAACCTCAAAATGTAAATGAAGCATGCAAAGATGAATGTTGGGTCAAGGCCATCAATGAAGAGCTTGAGCAGATTGAAAAGAATAATACTTGGGAATTAGTTCCTAGACCTCATGATAAGAATATCATAGGAACCAAATGGATATTCAAAAACAAGCTGAATGAAAATGGAGAAGTTATTAGAAACAAGGCCATAATTGTTTGTAAAGGGTATGCTCAACAAGAAGGTATATATTTTGAAGAGACTTTTGCACCTGTTGCAAGACTTGAAGCCATAAGAATGCTCCTTGGCTCTTTCTAGTTTTCAGAAATTCAAAGTATACCAAATGGATGTAAAATCCGCTTTTCTTAATGGGGACTTAGAAGAAGAAGTATATATTGAGCAACCAAATGGATTCATTCTTGGAAATGATCCAAAACTTGTATGCAGACTCAGAAAGGTTCTCTATGGTCTAACACAAGCTCCAAGGATTGGTATTACTGTATTGACAAATATCTTCATCAACAAGGTCTTTCAAAAGGATCAGTTGATAGCAATCTATATACAAAGATTGACAACAAAAAATTGCTAATACTTTTTGTGTATGTTGATGATATCATTTTTGGTAGCAATGAAGAAGCCATGAGTCAAAACTTTGCTTTGGTAATGCATCAAGAATTTGAAATGTCCCTGCTTGGTGAGCTCACATATTTTCTTGGTCTACAAGCTCAACAAAAGAAAGATGGTATTTTTCTATCACAAACCAAGTATCTCAAGTAGATCTTGAAAAAATACGGCATGGAATATTCTAAACCAGTATGTACCCCAATGGTAACAGGATGCAGTCTCAGCTCAAATGATGAATCAGTTGCAATACATCAACCAACCTACAAATCCATGATTGACAGTCTGCTTTATCTAACAGATACCCGATCAGACATCATGCATGCAGTGGGAATAGTTGGAAGATTCCAAGCCAATCCAAAGGAATCACACCTTCAAGCAGTCAAAAGGATTTTCAAATATCTTCAAGGAACACAAAATTTTGGTCTATGGTATCCTAGAGATACAGATCTTACACTTCATGCATATATAGATGCAGATTGGGCAGGAAGCGTCGATGACAGAAAAAGCACTAGTGGTGGTGCATTCTATATGGGTTCCAGATTAGTGTCTTGGTTCAGCAAGAAACAAAGTTCAATTGCATTATCTACAAATGAAGCAGAATATGTGGCTACTGCATCTTGCTGCACACAACTCCTTTGGATGATGCAAACATTGCAAGACATTCAGATCACATGTACTCCACCCATCTCCATTCTATGTGATAATACAACTGAAATTAGTATTTCAAAGAATCCAATGATGCATTCCATGACCAAGCACATACCCATCAAATATCATTTTCTACGTGAAAAAGTGCTTGAACAAAAGGTCAAATTGGAGTATGTTCCCCCAAAGAACAGGTTGCTAATATATTCACCAAACCACTGCCTAGAGAGACATTTGAATATCTCAGACAGAAGCTAGGAGTAGTTGATGCATCATCTTACAGTTAAAAACTTATATGTTTCAGAGAAAAGTGTTTATACGCAAGTTCCATGAAGCATATCCGCGTACATACGTTGGTTTCTGTGGATACAGTCACGTATATGTTGGTTTGAAGAAATGGGCTAGACTTAGGATGAAGGAGTCCGATATGGGTCTGACAGTAATCATCTGGCACATGTTCAGGGGGAGCATATACTTCTAATAATGCATTGTTGGCATTATCTTAGAAGATCTTGGTACAAATTCACTGTTGTTTTCAATTCAGGTAGAACAAGCTCATGAGAGAACATGGTTGCTAGTTTCGATGCTGATTGATAGATGCTGCTGATGGTAGTTGTTGATGACTATCATGGTCTTATTTCAGATGTTTGGTCTCTATTTTATATGTCATGTATATATTTCAATGTAAAGGTCATATTTTGTTACCCCACTATGCATGGGATGGATGATGTAATGTTCATGTTTTGACATGTATAAACAATTGGTATATTCCCACATGGTTGGGTGGATGAGTCAAAATTGGTATATCCCCACTTGGTTGGGAGATGGATCTATGTATGAGTCTTTGGTGATAGGAAGGTCCTTGGTGATGTATGTATAGAGTCATGTTATCTTTTTGCAGACTTTGCTTATGCTCAGGGGGAGCATGGACTCGATCATAGGAGCTCAATCAACACTTCAGCATATCAGAGATTTCAGCTAGTACTCAGGGGGAGCATGACCCTTTGCCCTTGATGACAAAGGGGGAGAGTGATTGATGTTGTTGTTGCCATCAAGTCCAAAGGGGGAGATTGTTGGCATTATGATACAGGTGATACAGGTGTTGTACTTGATGGCAACTTACTCAGATGACAGATCACAATTCAGACTCATAAAATGAAGAAAAAGAGGTATACGCAGGTTCCCCATTGACCAAGCCACGTGTACATGCGGGTTTGCAGACCAAAAGGTGTGTATAGCGTACATACGCACTTTCACAGAATGAAAGTCGCGTACATGTTGGAAAAATTGGTTTTGGTCCATGGTATTTGGTCCATGGTATTTTGATCCATGGTATTGGTCCAAGGTATCTTGTCCGAAGTGTTGACCCCAGGTATTGGTTCTAAGTGGTTTTCGTCCATGGTATTGAGTAAGGCCTAAGACTATAAAAGGAGGAGAAGGTCATTAGGCAAAGGCACTCATGAATTGAATATCTGATGAAGAGCAAGATCTAATATACAAGCTATTGGGTTATGGTGCATAGCTGTATCTAAACCAAGGATGAACCTTAGTGCTTGATGAAGGATAAGATCTAATGATGGGTCAAGATCTTAAGGCTTGAAGTGAAGTATATTTATGTGGTTTTGATCATTTATCTGTATAAATGGCGCATGTTGTGGTCTGTAAATATGATGATATGGGTATAACTGAAGTCTGAAATCATTGTAGGGTTTAAATCATCATTTACAGATCTGTACGCAGGTTCACTTTAGAAAAGGCGTGTATACACGTTGGTTCGGCATATCAAAACAACGTACACATCTTAATTTTGATTTGTAGATCTGTATGCAGGTTCACCTTGAGAAAAGTGTGTATACACGGAGGTTCAACAAAAGGAAGTAGCGTATATCTCTCAACATATGTTTTAGCTACTTTTGTTTGTTGTTGCAGTGTTCTGGGTTCTGGTTACTATATTTTGGTTACTGTATTCTGGTTACAACATTTTGAAGATTTGTCAAAGTGATTGGTTGATTTAGTTTTGGTTGGTGCAAAAGGAGATTGGTTGATGTATATGATTGAATGAAGTTATTGATGGTCCAGTCTGAAAATTTATGAAACGTGGTCCTTGGAAGAAAAGAAAAGGTTGTAGCCTTCTGTAGGCCGGAACCTACGTACTAGTAAACATATAAGCTAGTACAAGAGCTAGGGGATTGTAGCTCCCTTCCAGGAGAAGCTGGAAAACGAGATAAGGCTATAGCCTTCTGCAGGTAGAAGCCTGTGTACTGGTATAAGACTGCACCAGTACAAAAATTGTAAAAATAAGTTTCTTATTAAAAGGAAGATAGAGACGATTGCAGCAGGCGGTTTTCACCCACATTGGGTTTCCACCTTATATCTTGTGTTCATGTGTGTTTGATTGTCTGTTTTGTTTTACTGCACCTGGTTACTGTTTATATGGTTCTGATGCACTGAGTAAAGATCAACATATGATAAATTAACTGAATCATAAGTTTGCAAGATATACGCTAGTTGCCTTAAATATAGTTGCGTATACACGCAAGTTCCATTAACTGAAGTAGCGTATATGAATCTGATTATGGAAATGAAATATTATTGACTTTCTAATACTGATTCAACCCCCCCCCCCCCCCCTTATTATTTCCATAAATGATAATAACTTAATCTTACATTCTGAGGAATTTTACATGACTGATGCAAGGGGCCATGAATCCGCATGCTAATCCCAGCTCCTTCTTTCCCCAATGCATCATCAAACTCTATGGTCCAAAGACCATCTTCTTCATTTGGAAACATAATTTTGGAATACTGGTCTTTCTAATTTTCTGGAGGATGACTCACTCTCTCAACAATTTGTGTTTCTGGCATTGATTCAACAATCTCTTTGGGTGAATTTTCCAGCTACAAACATTATGCATCATTTTATGTTTTCTACAATCAAATCTTCCTGTACACTACTTATGACATATAAAACTTCTAAAACCTCTACAATTTGACTATCATCATCAACTCGATTCATATTGCTATACAAAATGAAAGACTCTAGATCAGTATGTACATCGTGGATAGGGTGATTATTTGGTTTTTCTTTGCTACTAATCATGAATTTCATCTTCTTCTCCTGGTATAGTTTTCTAAGCTACTCAAATACCGATATAGTAGCATATGAAAAATCAAGTTGCAAGGTTCCTTTCAACTTTGTCCCCCAAGACCGTGAAAGCAACATGCCAAATCGTGGAGGTATACTAGTGACCACTACATCCATCAACACATTCTTGGCTAGAATTTGGTCGAGTGACACTACTAGATCTTTGATAAGGCTAAGGAATTTTAATCTTCCCGAATCAAATGAATACAAGTCTTTGTAGGGTTAGGTGGTGTCTAATACTAGTCTGTCCATAGTAGCCTTTGGCATTAGGTTATGTGAGGCACCAGAATCTAACATGGCATTATGGAGTATCAACTCATGAAGTTTCAAACTAAGATAGAAAGGGGGAACTTCACTATCCTCAGGACTTCCTTCTATAGTGAGACCAAATAAAATTGTAGGCTCATCGTCAGAAACATTGACAATATCTGACATTTGATCTACTTTCAACATCTTAGCAATCTAGAATTTTTACTTTTCATTTTTGACTAGTTCAGTTAGAGGAATTGAAACCTTCAATTTGGAAATTTCATTCTCTATACTAAACAAATTGGATTGCTTGTCTACCTCTTTTGCCACGATGTCCTTCCTTTCAAGTTGTCCTTTCGCTTTAGACTCATTTTTCTGAATTTCAGTTTGAACCTCCTTGTCCTTCCTCACATTGTTGGTAGAAGCTTCATTGTTTTTATCCCAACTCAGAATGACAATCTCTTTTTCTCTGTTTTGATCTGCAAGAACTACTTCTTTATCCGGTTTATCTTTCTGAACATTCTTTCTTTTCTAATGTAATGTGATAGGGACATTTTTTCTCCTCATGTTGTATTGTTTCTGCAAATGACTGAGGGCATTCTGATATCCCCTTTGATACTCTCCGGTTAGCATTTCCCATGAATCATCATTGGCAAGGACAAAATGTTGATCACTTGGTGTTATTGATTCTTGAGAAAATTGATCTTTCTCAGTCAGAAAGGTTGGTAATTCATCTTCCTCAAATAAATGATTAGCCTCAACAATTTCTTCTTCATCATATTCCAGGCATTGTGTGTAGTTTTGTTCAAATGGTGTTCTAATTTGTCCCTGAGGATCCTCATTTTTCTGTTCTTTCTACTTATTTCAGAACTGTGATTGTTGATGTCCCATGTAGTTTGGATTCCTTATTGAAGGCTCCACTTTTCTATCAGCAATAATCATTATGTCCATCATTCTTTCCATTTTTTTAATCAGAGTGTTAAGCTTTACCTCAAAAGAAGAAGACTCCTCCTTAATAGTAAATTTCTTCTCAAGTTTCTTTGGTTTTATTTTAGACTTCTTGATAAGAAAATTAACTTCCACACTTACAGCATTACGCTGCATTTCTTCCAAAGTTTCAAGATCTCTCTCCCTAAGTTGATATGCCATGTCTGGATTGAAGGCATCAGGATAGTGGAGGAGGGCTAAACCAGGGGGAGGTTTGATATCATTAGGAATGGAATTGTAAACCAAATTGAACCTCATTGTAAACTCATGCACTGCCTCATTCAAGATTATTTTCATGCAATTATACTCAACCAAAATCTGTAATGGATTTTTCTTCTCTTGCCACCGGGCTAAGAATAAATCTATAAATTTGCAATGGAATTATCTGCCAAACTGCAAAACCATTTCTTTACATCTATGGAAAAACTCTGGGCTATGATTCTTATCTTTGCATCCTCATCATAAACCTCTTCAAGGTCGATCAAAATCTATCAATTTGTTGATATGTTGTCGTGCTGTGATCTCTGAAGTTCCATAAAAAGGAGGGAGTATTTGACCATAGTTTTGAGGTAGGACAACAAGTTGACCAAGTAGTAGTAGAGGAGAAAACCGTGCCATGACTACTGGAGGAGATAGTAGAGGTACTAAAATGGGTTATGTAGGTACTACAATAGAATGTATTGATGGAGATGATGACACTATTGGAGGTAGTGGTAAACTAACTATGGAAGATGATGTAGCTGATGTGTTTGGAGATGAGGCGGAGGATGAAGCAGTAGCCAAGTTTTCAAGTTGATATTAGTTGTAAGCTTTCTTGGTAGTGATTTGAAGTTGGTCCACTAGGATTTGAAGTTTATCAAAGTTTATCCACAACTCATGATCATGGAAAAGATGGATTTAGAAGAAGGAAGGTAGGAATAAAACATAATAGGGTCAAAAATCACTTCCAAAAGGGAGGACTCATATTTTGATCGAAACAAAGATTGCTCAAAGTGAATATTGAAACAAATATCTTCAACAGTCAATAATTGATCAGGTAAAGATGTAGTTTTTACTAATTTTCGAGGTTCACTTTCAGGAATAGGGGATTTGAGTTTCCTAAGTAATTTCTCTAGATCATCAACAACAGAAGGTGGATTTGGGTCAGGATTTGACCTCATGTATCTTTTAGGAGCCAGAGTTTTTACACCTTGAACTTGATGTGATTTCTTAAATCAACCTTCTTTGGATAATGGAATCTGTCACCCACAGAACCAGTCTTGAAAGCACTTATAGAACTAATCCTAGGAATAATATAACAGTCATTTCCTCGGCAACGACACCAAAATTTTATCCTCCATAATGTCCCAGGCTGCGGGGAGATTGATTGAGGTAACCACAGACCAAGATTTTAGTTTGGTAGCTATCCCTACCAAACCAGAGAGGGCTCTCTCTATGAAATCATAGTAAAGAGATGACTAGAATGTAAAGTATTTTAGGCTAGATGGCTACGCTCAGGTGGGTTTTGGAAAATTTAGGGTTTTGTTGCTAGATGAGGGAGAAAAACCAATTAGCTAGGTCAACAGGATCAAAGGGTTACAAAAACAAAGATATAAAGGATCAAGGTAGTAATAATTTTGTGATGGATCTTAGGGTTTCTCAGTGTAGTATGGTATTTAGAAGAAGCTAAAGGTCTTAATGAGCATGAAACATGAACTCATTAAGCAAGAAAGAAAGTAACACATAATGATTTTTACATCAAAACAGAGCTTCATGTAAATAATTAAGTTTAGTGTAGTATGGTATTTAGAAGAAGCTAAAGGTCTTAATGAGCATGAAACATTAACTCATTAAGCAAGAAAGAAAGTAACACATAATGATTTTTATATCAAAACAAAGCTTCATGTAAATAATTTTGTTTATAAACTGTAAGGAAAACCATTGAAGATTTGATGAATGGAAAGAGAAGATGAATATCTTTCATATAAAGTGATAAAAAAGAAAAAAACAACATCACAAATTTACTGCACATGAATTCCTAGATAATAGCTGCAAATTGTATCCTTTGATTTCCAGAAAATATGCAAGTACAAGCTACAATAGTTGTCTCCTCTCAAGTCCAACCCATTCTATGACTGAGAAACTGATACGTAAAGACCAAAACATCATCTCCCCACTCTCAGGGGTTGAATCCATGACTCTAGGAACTACTCCATGAGATGTTCTAACCAAATCCTATTGTCTAGGGAAGTTAAAAACAACTTCTTCAATTAACTTTGACTTCCAACCACTCTCATAAATGAGGCCAAATTTACATCAAAACTAATTACAAAGACTAATCACCCACTATTACATCATATTTACACTAGGATTACTCAATTCCATCATTTACATAAGTGAAAAAGTCAAACTAGGTCGAACTGCTAAAGAAAATAGTCTCCTGGAGAAAGCGCAACGAATTCAAAAGTTTAGCGTGGGCTGCAAAAAGCGTAGTGTGGGCTGAAAAAAGCACAACATGAACTTGCATGCCACTTTTGGAGGCCTTCCTGAACTCCAAATTGATCTCATGATGCTCATTGGAAATTTCTTTCTATCTGATACACAATGGACTCTAATACCATAGGCTGCTCAATTGTCCTAGGATTCTCATTGGCATTTAAAGTAGTCTCATGATACAAAGGTGATCCCTGTTGTGCTGATGTAGAAGGCTTGGCCCCTTCCACAACCTGTGGAGAAAACACAAGCCTATTTCCTCTCTGATAGGTTTTAACCATTTTATCTTCACCTTTCTTCTTTTTCATTGCAAACCTACTTGATGAGCCAATTTATGTTTGAGCAGGGAGTGCTGAGGATGAAGTAGGTCTAGCAGGCTGGTTGGAAGAAGGAAAAAAATACCTCTTCTCCAATGAATGTATCCCAAGAAATGTTTAGCTGCTTAAGATGATGAAGGGTAATAATCTTGATGAGGGAGTGATGAAAGAGGCTATTTTGTTGTAGTTCACTATTCCTATGCTGCACTTTGTACGTCATCTTTTCTATGATCCTGTAAAGATAGTAAGGTATGTTGAGCAGTTTTACCCTAGTGAAATGCATAAGAAATCTTATGTGATAGCCATAGAGTCTAGAGAATATCCCTTCACAAGTGAAATATTTCATTATGATCTTCATCAAAGGTGCAAACTTGTCAAGGATCTGACCAAAAGCAAATATTCTCTTGATGTTGTCTTTGTATGGATCTTTGAGGTAGGGTTCATATAGTTGAGCATCTAATTCTTGAGTTTTGAACCACTTTTCACCAATGTTGGGTATCCTAGTAGTTGTTGCTATGATATCAGCTAAGATAGAGAATGTGACACTTGCAATTGTGACTTTATCCTTTCTAAGGTTTGTGACAAACCACCTGGTCAATTCAGCATGGTATTGAACTTTTCGCACCAACTCACAAAACTCAAGACAACCCACATTTTGAAAACAATGTTTGGCAAGTGGTGAAGACATCAGCTCCTAAGTATTCAAAGGTCCATACCTTGACACCTTTCCACCCTTGTTATAAATTTTCTTCTCCTCCTCCATAGCAAACTATGAATACAAACCATAAGTAGAAAAACATGGGAAGGGAAGGAGGAAATAGGATGATGGGGTTAGGGAGGGGAATTTAGTATGGAAAAATTTAGGGAGATAAGGAAGGGTGTGAGGGAGTGTTAGGAGGTGATAGGGAGTGAAATGAGGGAGGGAGATAGGCTATAGAATTTATACACAGGCTCAAGGTATTAGGCTGCCAGAAACGTAGCATAGGGGTAGGGTTTGGTGTTAGAGACTAAGGGAATATGAGTGTGTGGTATTAGGGACCTTAGCGAGTAGATATGAGTGTGTAAAGAGGTAGGGAGATGAAAATGCGAGGGAATCAAGGGTTTTAATGTTTAGAAACTAGGAATGAACATTGTTATAGAAAAGCGTAGCATGAGAAGAAATGGATGGGTTTTGCACCATAAGAATTGAGAAATTGAGTGATAAAGGAGATGGAGTGAGTGAACTTAATTGTTGGAACCCTATGGAGGCTTGCTTTGCCTTTGAAAACCCTTAGAAACTCGTTTGATGATCCTTTAGGAAAAGAGCAACATTTAGGGAAAAGTGCAGCGTGCCTCGTGAAAAGCGCAGCGTGTTCCCTAAAAACGCATGAAGGTAGCTTAAAAACACAACGAAAGAGTTTAAAATAAATATTTTGGAATGTCCTTGGCCCTAAAATGGTGGGGAAGTGATTAATGATGAGTGAAAACTTTTTTTTTTGTCATGAAATGAATGAGAGAAATAGACAATGATGGTATTTTATAGCTTGTGGAGTTGGTTTCTTTTCATAGTAATGGGGTGGCCCACACTATGCCTTTCTCACTTTTACTTTGGAAATCATGGAGCTTGGAAACCTTTGAATACATATTGATATTATTTAAAATTTATTACAAAATATTATTTTGAAATGAAACATTTTTGAACCATTTTTGTATCACCATTTCGCTACATGCCAATTTATGAATGGAAAGAGAAACTCAATGACTGAGACCCTAGTGATCTAATAGATGATAGAAAGTTGGATGAAGACCATGATAATGAGACAGATATGACCATAAACTTTTCAGAGATGGCACATCCAAATGTATAATGACAATGACCAAAACATGGCAATTTGTAAAGGAATAATTGACAACCTAGACTTAATAACAAATGACCAAAGTTTTTGAATGGAAGACCTAGTGAAATGATAAAAACTTGACCTTAAACCCTAATGGACATTCTGAAAGAGAAAATTTGATCACTAGTGGTAGGAAAAATTGGCTAACACTAACAGGAGGTAAGCCTGCAATATTTCAATTCCACACGAGGCTTCGACTCTAAAAATTCTATAACTTGTGGCATAACGGTCTTAACTTCTACAAATATGAAAGCGTCTGACTCTGTCCAGAAGGTCGATGGACCAAGGAATCTTTGGCAGAGCTGGGGTATTCAGGGAATGATTCTGGCTGTGCTAGGTAGCCCCTTCACATAGTCTGAAGAGTGTCAATTACTGTTGAGAGTGTCAATTATTGGTGAGGGTGTCAATCTCAGTTTGGTTCAAAAAGAAGAGACAATTGTTGGTGAGTGTGATCACTCTGGAAAATTTTGCTATTATGTGATCATTCTGGGTGTTGTTGCTTTCTTTTTTCCTCCTTGTCATTTGGGTCACTAGAATAGATCTCAAATAATCTACGTGAACCGTCCCTCTGAGTTAATTCCCACGATGAATCATATTCTTCTAGGCGATATGAACTCTGGCTCTTGAGGTTGTTGACGCCCATGCTCAAGTAGGATGGCGAGCCATTTAGAAAGAAAGTGGGAGAAGTGCCCACCTCTGGTTGCATACTCCCCACCTATTTGTGGGTATTGTGATAGAGAGCACTTCGAACTGCAAGTGGGCTTGGCTGATCTTCAGAGGTGTCTTCAATAGTAGTGTGAGGAAGTGTATGAAATGAAAGAGAGGAAAAATGAGAAGAACAAAAGATTCAACAGCTAGAAGATGAGGTATATGCTCTACGTAATCAAATCAAGGATCTCAAAATACAATTGGAAATGAAAACAATTGGAATTGACCTCAACCGACTAGCTGCCCTAAATGACTAGTCTGCTTATTATGTTTATTTTTTGATGTCGAATTTTAATTGCATTTTTCTACTATGGTAGTTCTGTAAGGTCTACCTAGTAATCATGTAATAGCTCAATCATTTTTCACAATTTTGAAAGGAAATTAGGCTTGGACAATCAGTTTAAAAACAATGATGCCCATGGATGGAAATGTATATGAAATGTAAACCTCCCGTTATTTTTTCGGTGAACGAGGGCAGATTAATAATTATATAGTACTCTTTACTATTAAAAGAAAACATTATTCCTTTTCTTGTTCTTATTTTTACCTTGAACAACAAAATTTATGACCAAGGGATATTCCTTGAGATTTGTGTCATTATCCAAGAAACAAGGATCTTCAATCTTTTATGATGACCATAAGCCTCCTCCTTCATAAATCCACTACAATTTACCCATCATCTATTTTTCTCTCTAACAATGTATCACCTCATTTGAATCATGATTTGATAATCCCTTCATAATAATTTTCTCGGATCCTTCATTATATTTATCATGTGTAGCATATTGTACAAATAACCAAATATTTAAATTAAGAGTCAACAAATAAGCTTTTAACTTCACCTTCCAAAGTATATACTTTGATCCAATGAAAATTGGTACTCCATATGTTGTAAAACACTCTTGGTTATACATGATCTACCTTCAAGCGATTAAGCTTCCCCTCAAGGAACCTCACTATGATACCAATTCTTGGAAACCAAGTTTAAATTGAGAGGGGGGGTGAATCAATATCAAGGCTTATTAATCATTTTTTACCTATTTTAATTGTTACACCATTCACCATCAAATCATGAAATAAAAAACATAAAGAGATACAAAAGCACCACAAAAGAATACACACGTGACACATATATTGTAGGTGGAAACCCTTCCGAGAGAAAAACCACCAAACATCTGTCTTTTTATTCTTAGATATAATCTTTCATTACATCAATCATTGGCACCCACTAGTGTGAAAGCACCAACTTACAAGTAATGATCCAGGTGGATATTGGTGGCCACCCGCCTATTCCATGTGGAACCCCACCATTGTTTCTTTCAGTCTTTTAGTTTCCTTAATTGTAGCACAATTTACTATTTTTGGCAGTTTTTTGGATCCTGAACTTCCGGGGCCGTTTTGAGGCCCTAAACGGTGTTTTGGGAAAATCACTAGTGGAAAATGCAAGTTTTTAACTTGGTATTCACTGTCAACAGTTGTAGTTCTCAGATAGATATTTCTAACGAGGTATTATACGTGTCAAATAGAGATCGTATACCAAAGTTATGACCCAGGAAAGTTGATGTACCAATTTACCCCAATGAGGCCCATAGTTTTGTGTTTCATCTCCTAGGGTTAAGTTTTTGGATGTTTGGGGTTTTCCATTGCTTCTCAATAATAAATAGGCCCTCAAGCCTCATTGTAACACAATTCAGAGGCATGTAGCTACCACATATCTTCTCAAAGATAAGTTACCATCACCCGAGCTAGTCTTATTTCCATTCTGTTTGTAAGCATATTTCAGTATTTGATATTAATGAAATGAAGTGTTATTGATGCTGCATCTTTGTATTTATGGTTATATATGTAATTTGTTGTGTTCCTATTTAAATTTAGATAAATGGTATCATAGCGGTCTTCTCTTTCCCTATTTTTCTTTGCATGTCCCCAATGGGGTCGAGATATAAGGAGTTAGGGCTTGAACTGGTCGAACCTCTGCAAGGCCAGCCTCACAAATACCGATGACCTCCCATGGGGGGATGAAAAGAAAGAAGAGGGAGTAGGAGATCCTATCAAAATATTGCTCGAGGAGGCCCTCTAGAAACAAATGAATGCGATGATGGATAACTTTGCCCAAATCCTTCAACAGTTGCCCACCAATGGCGCATCCACATCCAGTAGCCACTATGGAGGTGCCACTCCTTTTAAAGTACAAGTAAACTTTGACATTCCCATATTTGAGGGCAAAATAGATGCAAACACCGTAGATAATGGTTAAATTTTCTAGAAGGATATTTTTATGTTCATGATTTTTCCAACTGGGAAAATATTACTTTTTCTCTTCTCAAAGATGCCCCCCACGTCAAGGACTGGTGGGAAACCTACTGTGAGCAAAAGGATGAAAGTACACCCTCATTGATTTCAGCCGCACTCACTTGGAATTCATTTCGGGACGCCATCAAGGAGCAGTACTACCATGTCGGGAGCTATGAGGATAAATACATAAGGTGGACCATGTTGTGACAGGGAAGGATGTGACGAAGTTTACCAATGTTTTTCATACCCTTCGCATGAAGTGGGTATCAAGGATTCTGAGAAACATTTGGTACTCAAGTACCATGGCTGCCTACACAAGTACATCCAAGATGAGATGGAGTTCCTGGACATCTCCTCGCTCAACATGACATACCGATACATAGTCAAGATTGAGCAAAATTTTAAACATAAAAAGTGAGACTTTGGATTTGTGAATTTGAAGCAGGGGAAAGGTGAAACCAAAATGCAGAACAAAGGACAAAGCCAAGGTGGGATGGCCAAGGACAACCTACCAAGGCCACAAGAAAATGAAAACACTGTGAAGCCAAAGAAGGACACGGGAAAGTGGTGTGAGTTCCATAAGAGATCCACTCTCAACACAAGTGAGTGTCGGGCCAAGCAATCACTGGTGGCTGAGTTGAAGGCTTATGAATAAGATGCATTTTCCAACTCCGGGTTATAACCTGACAAGGGGAATGACAAAGGGAAGTAGATTATCAATGCGGAGCCCAATTCCACCGTTGCCACCATGAAGATTCAAAAGGAGGAACCTGAAGATCCATAGGAGGAGGAGCGCCTCTTCCACTCTCAGATGTGGGTAAAGGGTTCCCCACTATAGTGCATTGTCGATAGCGGGAGCCAAAAAAACCTCATTTCAGTAGAGGTTGTGAAGTGGCTTGGGTTATCGACCACAACACACCCATAACCATACACCATCGGGTGGCTTCACAAAGGACGGGATCTTCGTGTCAACCATCAGTGTCGCCTTCCATACATCATCAAGCCCTTCACATATGAGGTATTATGTGACGTTGCTCCTCTTGATGTTTGTTATGTATTATTAGGCCAACCATACTTGTGGAACTGACATGTTGTGTATGAGTCAAGGCCTCATGTTGTTATTGTTACCTTGGGAAATAAGTTGTACAGGATATTGAAGGTAGCACCGCCTATCATCATCTCTTTGATAACTACCAAACATTGCAGTAAGATCATTTACAAAACCAGAAAATTTGTTTTCCTAATGATACACCCTCAGGGAAAGAAGAAGACGGTGGCCACGACCTCTAGACAGGGCCCCTCCACACGACAACAACAGATGGACAAGGTCATGGAGGAGCACAAGGACATCTTCACCTCCCCTATAGGGGTGCCTCTACACTGTTAGGTCAAGCACCATATCAATCAGACCTCAGGTGTTTCATTTCCCAATGGACCAATCTATCAGTGCTTTGTTCTAGAGAATGACGAAATCAAGAGGTATATTTAGGAGATGTTATAGAAATGTCACATCCAACCAAGTTCATTGCCCTAAGGGAGCCCGATCATGTTGGTACTGAAGAAGGATGGGACTTGGAAACTCTGTATTGACTATCTGATGTTGAACAAGATCACTATTCAGAATAGGTACCCGATCCCATGGATTGATGACCTTCTGGGCCAACTCAAGGGGGCCAAATATTTTAGCAATACTGACTTGAAGTCTGAATATCACCAGGTATCAATTGAACCCTATGACGTGTGGAATATTTCCTTCAAAGCAAAGGAGGGCCTTTTCGAATGGTTAGTTATGCCTTTTGGGTTGACAAATGCTCATGCAACCTTCATAAGGTTGATGGATGACATATTTCGGCCATTCACCAACTCATTTGTAGTGGTATGCTTGTATGACATCATGATCTTCAGCCAAAGTTGGAAAGAGAACCTCCACCACATCTGATAGGTTCTCCAGACACTGTGGCAACACAAGTTGTGTGCCAATTTGGAGAAATGCACTTTTGGCATGACCCAAGTTCAGTATTGGGGATACATTATTAAGTGAATGGGGGGTGCATGTGGATCCAACCAAGATCTAATTCATTCAGGATTAGCCAGCCCCAACCACTCTGACAGAGCTCCACAAGTTTCTAGGTCTTGCCAATTTCTACCATAGGTTCATGTTGGGGTTCTCTCATAGCACTTGGCCCTTGAGTCAAGTCACCAAGGGAGGAGAAAAAGAAAAATTATTTTGGTTTGAATCTCAATAGAAGGCATTCATAGAGTTGAAACATCGCCTCTGCTCTGCGCTAGTGCTCAAATTACCAGACTTGCAACAACCATTTGAAATCGAGACATATACCTCTGACTATGCTATTGGGGCATTCCTTACTCAACCGGGGCATCCAGTGGAATATCATAGTGGGACACTTTCAAACATAGTCACCAAGTATCCCATTTAAGACAAAGAGATGTATTCCATTGTGCAGGTCTGTTGATAATGCAGCATTACATTTTGGGGAAGGAAATAGTCATCCACACAGACCACCGACCCCTGCAGTTCATACAGACGCAGGGAAAGTTGCATAATGATCACCATTGAAAGTGGTCCACATATCTACAATAGTTCCATTTGAATATCAAGTACAAGAAGGGCAACACCAATAATGTTGCAGACAACCTCAGTTGACCACTGATCATGGCATTAACCACCGTGCTCAACTCTTATGGGAACAAGACTTCTGATTGGCCACTTCTATACAAGAGAAACCCAAAATTCAACCACACATACCATACGCTCTTAGAGGGTCAACAAGTTCCATATTTTCACCTCCAAGTTGCATCGTTATGCCACCTGAGACACCATTGTGTTCCTTCAAGCAAGTGTGCCAAGATGATTTTGGAAGCACACTATAGTCGAGTCATTGGGCATTTCAAGGTCAAGAAAACAATGGTAGTACTACAAAAGTATTTCTATTGGCCGAATCTTCGACAGAATGTCGGGAAGTACATCAAATCCTTCATTACCTACATTATTGCCAAACCGACCATCAAGAAGCAAGGCCTTTATACTCCGCTGCCTACCCCTAATCAAACTTGGGAATCCATCTCCATGGATTACATGTCGAGCCTTCCTTCTACTAAGCATGGAAATGACAATTTTTTTGTGGTCATCGACAAATTATTGAAGATGGCCATTATGGCAACCTGTAAGAAGAACATCACAGCAGAAGCCACTGCTAAAATCTTCTTTGAACGAGTGTGGGTACAATTTGGGATCCCACAGTTTATCATCTGAGATCGGGACAACAGGTTCCTCAGTACATTTTGGTCCAGTCTTTGGTCAATGCTGGACACCAAGCTCACTAAGTCCACATCTTTCCAACCCCAAACTTATGGCCAGAGAGAGGTCGTCAACATGATGATCATACACATCCTATGCATGTACAACTCAAAGCATCCACACACATGGGATGAGAGCCTCCCCTATTTCCAACACAGCTATAACCAAGCTCTCCATAACTTGATGGCCACAACCCTTTTCAAGTGTGCTTGGGATTCCAACCATTATGTCCCATTGATTTGGCCATACCATTTGCAACTACTCAGGCAAATTCGGCTCATGTCTATTCTGAAGCCAACAAGGAAAACATCTTCATTAAGCACATTAAACACATCTGCCAACAGGTCCACGAACTTTTAGAGAAATCAAATGCCAAGTACAAGTAGTGACATCATCAACATCAGGTGACACACAAGTTTTAGGTGGGCAACAAAATCTGGTTGCATTTGCAGAAGGAACATCTTACCAGAGCCTATCGGAAACTTAAAGCACTCTGATATGGTCCTTACACCATTACCAAGGTTGAGGGAGACAATTCATTTGCACTCAGCATTCCCCCATTCCTTGGCCTGCACCTAGTGTTCAATGTGGACCACCTTCGACCATACTTCCCACCATTGTTGGACACATAAGACATTGTAGAACAACTCACACCTACAGAGTTAAATCCAAATTGCATGGAACAAGACACAACTGATTGATTCATGGAACACAGATCAAGAACACACAACAGCAGAGAATCCAACTATATCGAGTTGTCAAAGCAGGCCAACTCCTTTGCCAGGGTAAGTGGCTCACTAGGGACCAAGTTTAGCAGAAGTTTCCTCATCTCATGAAGGAACTCAACGCAATGAGGACCATTGCTTCCTAAGGGGGGAGGAATGATCTAGGTGGATATTGGTGGCCACCCTCCTATTCCATGTGGACCCCCACCATTGCTTCTTTCAGTTTTTCAGTTTCCTTAATTGTAGCACAGTTTACTATTTTTGGTAGTTTTTCGGGTCCTAAACTTCCAGAGCCATTTTGAGGCCCTAAACAACGTTTTTTTTGGGAAAATCACTGGCAGAGAATATAAATTTTTAACTCAGTATTCATTGTCAGTAGTTGTATTCCTCAGATAGATCTTTCTAGTGAGGTATCATATGCATCAAACGAAGAGCGTATGACAAAGTTACGACCCCAAGAAGTTGATGTACCAATTTACCCCAATGTGGCCCATAGTTTGGTGTTTCATGTCCTAGGGTTAGGTTTTTGGATGTTTTGGATTTTCCATTGCTTCTCAATAATAAATATTCCTTCAAGCCTCATTGTAACACAATTTAGAGGCATGTAGTCGCCACATCTCTTCTCAGAGATAAGCTACCATTGTTCGAGCTAGTCTTATTTCCCTTGTGTTTGTAAGCATATTCCAGTATTTGATATTAATGAAATGAAGTGTTATTTTTGTTGCATCTTTGTATTTATGGTTATATCTGTAATTTTTTTTGTTCCTGTTTAAATTTGGATCAAGGAACCAACCTTAACATCATGTGAGCACCCACTCTCTCCAGGTTACAACTTGATGGAAGCATTGAGTCCCATAACAACTTGCAGACACCAATCTACTGGAGGCACTGACCCCCAAATGAGTTTGCAAACACCCACTTGCATGTAAGTACCCACTTGCTTGGAAGTACTGACTTGATAACTCTATTTTCACACATCGATCCACTAGAGGCACAAACCCCCAAATTTTTCTCAGACACCCACCTAAAGGAAATAACCACTCCTTGATTTTGCAAGCCTCTACTTGCTAGAGGCATCGACCCCCTAAGCATTGTGGGCCTTGATTTCATACATTTTCACATTAGATCCGGTGTCATAACTATAGACACAAAATCAATTGTACCATAAATAATCTCTGCATCAAACCTTCTCTACTCAACAACACACAATGTCAGCAATATAAAAACTCTCACCAACAATATATTCATTGCAACGTAAACCTGAGTTCCAAAATTTGATCAACAATAACCAATTCAAGGGAGAATGAAAATAGTCATCGTATTGGTTCGTTACTAATTCAACATACTTTTGCAACAAATCTTTGATTTCTACAATATCCTTGTTTTTACAAGACGAACCCTCTCAACTATGCTCAACACAAAACTGCCATTTTGGTCATCCTTAGTAGCAATGCAAATGCATCAATGATGAAATTTAACTCAAAACATCAATGAATAGATATATTAGATTGGTAGCAGACATTAATGGACAAGTAAGTCAAATCCTTAGGCATACAACAATATTGTACTTGATCACAACAATCTTCCACTAGGGCAAGTAATCACATATGCAACCTTACTCATCCTGTAAGAAACAATCCATCACGATTTTACTGTTGACCAAAGACCAAATATTAAACAATAAAGAGCATTAGCTCTACCACACAATGATCAAAATTAATGTATATTGTTGGCTTGTACAAACTACAAGATCTAACAACAAGATGAGACTTTCCCCTGCAACAAATACACTTAACAACATTGTTCCCATAGTAATGTTGTTGTTTTTGGATATTGTTACTGTGTATGTAGGTTGAGGATAGTGTCCAATGTTTTGGGTGTACATCGCACCCATCCTCAGGGACCAACGAAGCAAAGTAGTTATAAAAGAGTGAGCATATAGGAATATAAAGGTGTGAGGAAAGAGAAACATTAGGATTGCTAGGTGAAAAGGAATGATAGAATTCAATGAACAAATGGTTAATCAAAATGAATGGGGAATTCTTTTTAATATTATTGAATTAAAATAATGTAATTCTAATAAACAATACGGGAAATGGTAAAATCACATAAATTGAACAATATGATTTGAACGTCAAAGGTATGATTTATTGAATGGTTTTCAAGTTTAAGAGATAATAAGATGGTAATAAGAATAAGTTAGTGATTAAGAAAATAATAATAATAAGTTAATGATTATGAAACAATAAATTTTGAACATTGTTCCCATCAAGTCACCATAAAACATTACATTATTAGTCGTAGGACAACTTAACAATGTTTTCTTAACAACAAAAATACAAGTAAATATCTAGCTCTATTGAATACTTCATTACTTGTTTCATATCACAACAAGATATATATCAGTAACATGCTACAGTTTCCTTATCAATATTACAACATCAACTTGCCTCAAATTCAAAGCATTTCATCATCAAAATAATTCTTATCAACCCAAATTCAAACCTCCACGTGTTATTTACTTTCTTATATATTGGACACATTCAAAGTTTCCCATGCTAATTCGCATCCAAATCTTGTCCATGATTTTCTATTCACATTCAAACAACACAATTATTTTTTAAACCATGTTTCCCATTAATGACGGCTCCAAACCAAACTAAACCCCACTACCATGTCATGTTGTATATCATCCATTAAACCAGATATAAAATCAAACACATGGTTTATAGAAACAAAATGCATGAAGCGGTGTTAAACTAAACTTTCCAACCAAATCCACTACCATGCAGTGTCAATGCCATGTCATGTTGTATATCACCCATGAAACTATTCATAAAATCAACACATTGTTTATAAAAACCATGAGCATAAAGTGGTGTAGAATAAAGGAAATTAATCTTTCCAACCAAACCCACTATCATGCATTTGCTAACGCCATGTAATGTTATATATCATCCATGAAACCATTCCTAAAATCAACACATGGTTTATAGAAACCACATGCATAAAAAGATGCACAATAGGAAAATTAATATTTCCAATCTATCTATGAAATCTACAATATTCTAAATATCATCTCTATTGAAAATCAAATACCAACATATTCTTAACAACATGCCGTCATTAAAACCATATAATTTTTCAACCCACCCATGATTTATATAAAACAACATCAAACACCAAAATTCACCATTTAACCACTAAACCAGAGATAATGAAAAGAGTTGCATCAATTTAATTCACCTTTGACTACCAAACATTACTAACCATGAACAAATTTAATGTGTCATTACCCAAGCAACAATAGTATCCCAAAGGCAAACATTCTTCAATTATAGGATTTATTCAAAGGCAAACATTCTTCAATTATAGGATTTATTCAAAATCCAATTAGTGAACGAAGGATTAACAATAAGCTACCAAATCAGAGGTTGCCCAATCGACAGATACCATGGGCATTTACTATGGTAAATTCTGATGATATTTCAGTCAATATGAAACCAGTGAGCCGACTATCAAAACTATGGAGATTTACCATGAGCGAGAAAATCAAAGAGCTTCAAAATTTTCATTATACAATGGTCAAATCCCGTAATATACGTAACCATAATAAATATTTGGGCAATTAATAACCAAAAATAATTGGAAAATCAAAATATATAATTTCATATTTAACCATTTACACTTGGAACCAATGTCCCTTGGCTCATACGATTGTTCTAATTCCATTATGATACATCAGACAACAGATAATTACAAAATTTCCATAGATAGTAACCATTATTACTGTCAACAAAGGACATGCATGAATCGAACAACGGAAATGGCCATCTCGAATGTAGCTTAGGAGAAAATTAGGGGTATTTGCAAGGACAAGGTGCTTCATTTTGCATGTAGCAACAATGTCCCATGCACAGGTTTGAAACTGATTGAAATTGTACTCTATATTATAAAGTACAAGTGACTTTATATTTTTGTATTTAATGATTTAAAGTGAAATTAGTAACTTAAAGTGTATTCAATGAGAGATTAAATCATGACTCTTAATTTTAAGAGTGAATTTTAGTCATAATATCAAAAGAAGTTAAGTTAATTAAGTCATTAATGACAAAAGGTACATAAAGAGAATTAGACAGAGGGCATTAATTAGTGTTACATATTTACATGAGGACAGAGAGCATTCATGAGTTCATTGAATAAAGAGATAGAAGAGTTGAGAGGAAGAGAAGGTTAGCAAAGTAGGGTGCAAACTTCAAAGAAGAAAGCACACATCCCAAGGCAGAATCATACAACGTGAGGTTGTACAACAACATTCAAGGATGTTTTCTAAGGGAAAATTGTACAACATTAATTGTTGTACTAGACTATAATTTTCAGGAACAAAAATCAAGGATTTCAAGCATGGAAAAAGAGAGGGTCTCACAACATTAATTGTTGTAGCAAACTGTATAATTTTCTGAATTGAAATTTGAAGTGGGTATGAAAAACAAGGAGTCTAACAAGCATAAATTTCAAGGGACAAATTATTTGGATAATAGGATAAGTTTGATTGTATTTTTATAGTGTTGTAATTTCCTATATGCTCATGCATAAATAAAGATCTTTTTCTCTAGGTTTTCCCTTGTCGGGTTTTTTGTTGGGCATTACCCTAAATTTTGTGTCTATTTTTTTGTGAAGTTACATTTATGATTTCCAGTTCAACAATTAATAAAAGATTATTTGTTTTTACTATTCTAAGTTCAGTTAATGAGCATCAAGAATCATTAAACTGTGTATAACTTAGTGAAACAACAAATCAAGGTTGGGTCTATAAAATTTAGATGGTATAAAAGTTAGGACTCTAAGTACAATGGACACATTGATCTTGCTGAGATAGGAAGGGATTGGACACATTGAGATTGCAGGGATTGTAAAGGGGGTTGTGTTGGAAAAGGGAAAAGGAAAGGTAAAGGGAAGTAGGGGATCTACTTCCAGGAAGGACATGAGAAAATTCAAGTGCTTTGCATGCAATAAGTTTGGCCATATGCATGCCAATTTCCAAATAAGAAGAAAGGCAAGGAGGAGGAAGAGAAATAGGTAGTTGTATCAATTGGAGTTTTTGAGTTTACAAAAAGTTTGAGAAGAAGTTCTCCTTAGTATCTTATCTTTCAAGGAGAAATCTTGTTGAGTGTATGGACACTAGTGTATGGCTTGTGGATAGCGGGGCATCGCGCCACATGAAAGGGACTACAGCCATGTTCACGGGTATGACAGGTAACGACTCAAATATGCATGTTCATAGTGGGGTGCACACCACACATGTAGTGAGGGGCACTAGATATGTGAGGTTCTAATTGGAGTCAAGAGGATATCTAAAGGGGGGCCATGTTTTATGGGTACAGGGGTTGAGAGAAAATCTCCTCTGCATGTTAGCTCTGGAGGGTGAAAAATATGTTGTCCTATTTTTTAATGGATAGGTAGTATTTTATCTTATGGGAGAGAGTAAGCATGTATCACAAGTGATTGATATCCGCGTGGGTATGATGTATAGGTTAGCAGTGTTGAAGAATCTAGGGCAATTAGATTTAATGAGATTCTTCTAGTCATGATAACTATTTGTGAGGTGTTTTAAATTTTTTTATCTTAGCACAATCTTCACTTGTTATTATTACAGCATGTCTTCTTGGTTCATCAAATAGCTACCAAATCAAAAGAGACAAGAACACATGATATTGGCTTTCTGCCAAGGCCAAAACCTCTCACTCTTTGAGAGGAAAACCCACACAAAATTATTCTTATAGAGATTCCAATTGAAAAATACCAAGACCATGACCCTTGACCTATTTTAGCCACTCCAAGACAAAGACACCAATCCTCTTCTTTGTCACTGTTGATATCATCACCATTGAAGCCATCACTACTGCACCACTGAAATCTTCATTACTACTGCAAAACCATTGTTGCACCTTCACCAAGATATTCATCATAACAACTAAATCATTGTTGTTGCACCATTGTTTCTCCTTCACTGAGATCTTCATCATGACATTCAGATCTATATGCTGAAATATTTAGAGAGCGAGATCATGACTGCTTCCAGAATACATGTCGAGATAGAGTGTCACTTCGGAATCCTTCTCTTCACAAGTATGCTAAGACTATAAGGCTGCTTCAGAGGTCACTGTATTGGTATACCAAGACTGTGATCATTACTGAGATCTTCATTATTACAACTGCCCCGAGACAATGGTTATTTTCCTTGCACCGAAATCATCATCATAGATATGCTGAGATTGTCACCACCGAGGAGGATGAGTCTATAATTTCTCACTGTAATTATTCACGAAATTGTATGCTATTGACCCCATCTAAAAGTTACATTGATGTCTGAGGTTTGTACTTATCTGAAGTTTCAGATATGTCCGAGTTATGTTCCTCTCCTTTTGCGCAGACCCTAGCTAGGTATATATAGTGGTTTTCCCTCCATATTTAGCCGACCTTACAGAGTGAACCGATGTGTCTCTTTTTGCAAGCTGACCTAACTTTTTAGCTATTTAATTCATTTTTACATGCCGACATCAAGAGGATTGTGCTTGTCTTTTAGGAGGGATTTTCTAGACACTAGGTTGAATCATATATATTTTACAAATGCTCAAGAAGAGATCTCCATACATGACATTGACCCTTTGACTCAATAATAAATCCTAAGGCTCTCAATGGGAGCCAACAACAAATAAACTTCTTGCTCATGAAACCCGTGTAGCAAGGAATACAAAAATAATTGTATTTCTTTCATTTCATTGTTTACAAATATCATGTCATTATGAAGACCAAACCTAGATACACTTTCTTCAACACTCCCTCTTAACTAGGGAGGTATTCATAATGGTACTTGGTCATTCTCAATTTGAAGAATTTCTCATAAGAAGAATTAGATTGGTAATCCCATCTGTATAACATCATATCAATTGGTAATCCCATTTGTATAGCATCATATTAACTAGCATTATCACAGTGCTATGCCTTGACTAACAACTCCATCTCTCCACAAGACCAATGATTATACACACCTTCATCATTGTATCTCAAGGTACATACCCACCCAGGTGTTCACTAAGTATGACCTTCTAGGACTATTCATATCTTGGTTTCCCAATCCTCAAATAATATTTTCCCTATTTCCTACTCTTATCTTGGATGCCCTACACATCCTCAAAGAGCATCGTATGACAGATGATTACCCAATCCTCCATTCTTTCTTCCCAAACGAAGACAAGAATGGTGTGTCTATCTCTCCCTCTCAACTAGGGAAGATACATCCATCATGTGTCTACATTTCTCTTCATGGCCTTCACTAAGACTTTTACGGTTTTTAGTCTTTGTATAGTGCATGACTCATGAAATAGAAAAACACAACTGTCACTCCTTTTTAATTAGGTGTGACCCAATCCAAGCTCCCTCCTGATCAGGGACCTGCCAGAGCTCCCTCTTTCATCAACAACTTCTTCTTCATGGGTCCTTCAGTTGCTTAATCAACTTCTTTCCTTGATGTCATGAAATTCAATTGAGCTTCTTCCTTGTAGGGCATCAACCATCAATCACTTTCTTTCTTAGTTTGTCATGTCATTCCTTTCTTCATGGAAAGTGGATTGGGCACATATATGGAACCTTCTTCATATGACTACTTGTTTCTCATCACGCTTCTTCCATCCACCACATGAATGCTAGTTGTACTTGTATTTACAACTCTTGTTTTAGTAACCCTACATGAACTCATCCATATATTATTCAAGAAATAAAAACACAATATTCAATCAAATCATACCTTACGAGATGGATTTTCATCATGACAACTTCCTGTAAGTATCAACATCCTGCATACATGTTGGCACATCTCCCAAAGATATTCATTGTCAAGGGTCTTCATCTTTTCCATCAGAGTCTTCATATCTTTCTGGGATATTTCCTAGTCAAGTTTTCTTTGTCTTTTGGATGTTGATTTCCTTCATCAGGGTTGCATATCTCATGATCTCTTCCTTCCTCACACATTCCATTCCCAAGAGATTTCAATCAGATTTTCTTAATTGTTTTCAACCACCTCATCCTTCATATGAGGACATATTATGTTGATTTCATCTTAGTGTGACTTTATGCCTTCCCGCGTCCTTTCAGAGGAGGAAATCTTTTTCCCTTGATCATGCTTCTCAAGATAGAAGTAATGATCCATGTCACCTGCAACCATACAATATGACATTACAATATCAAATACAAATATACATACCTCATTTTACCTTTAGTTCATCTAGGCTTCTTCCAGTAACTTCCTTGATTGAAAATATCTTCAATCCATTGATCTACGTCATTTCTCATGTCATCACACCATCATCCCATGAATTCCATAAGTTGGAGTTCCTGATGAAACACTTGCCTTTTCGCTAGATTAGTGAACCCTCTGATGAGGATTCCATCAAAGAATCTTGAGGATCTTGCATATCCCCATCAGGCAGATGTTCTCCCTTTTGTATGATGAGCCTTGTCCTAGATGACTTCTTCCTTTCCTGTAATATCCAATGAGGTTCCCAAGAGCTATATCCTTCATGTTTGACTGGCATGGATTTTGTCCTTCATGATTTTGTCCTTGGTGATGTTTTGAGCTCTTGTTTCTAATGTTTCCATGATGCCACGATGCATGTAATTATCATGGTCATATCTATAACAAAAGCTTATGGTAGGACCCTTTTGTGAGGGATACCATTTCAATCATAGTAGAGATTTGTTAATCCCCCTTTTCTTCAGCTTCCTCCATCTATCCGGTGATATGAGCTTCCATAATCTTTCCATAATCTTAGCTATATTATTTTTTCTTGTTTGAGGACCAAACTTTTCTTTCCTTTCTGCACATGTTTGAGTCCTTTATCCTTCAATACTTTTGTCATCAAATTGTCTTTCTCTATCTAGCATAGAGACCACAAATTGTTGAATGAGGTAACCTTCTTGTTCATGGACATTTGTTACCTTACCTATCAGTTAGAACAATGATGATTATCTTCATCTCCCAATTTGAGATATTATGAATATACTCCTTCATTTTTTGATACCTTCAATCAGTTCTAAGTGATATGACCTTCTTCATTGTATTTTAGAGAGTATATCTTCTAGCATTTCATATCTCTTTTTTATGTCACCTCTCTTGCTACATAGGGATGAGAGGACCTAGGATTGGTTTCATGTGACTTTTCTTCTGGGGACTATATCTATCCTCCTTTCTTATGCAATGAATCTTGATGACCAAACCTATTTATAGATCTCCTTGCAAACTCGAAGTCATTTAACCAAATTTGATTATAAAATGAAAGATACTTACTTGAGATGTGAAGATAAATTCTTCACCTTGATCATGTTGGAAGTGGTTGAAGAAGATGCATTAGAGATTCCTCTTGAATGATCTTCTTTCAAATGAGAAATCCTTTCTGCAATAGAAAAGGTTGCTCCTTTTGATGAGGATGATTTGTTGCTTCCTCGGATGATCTTCTTCTAGGGAAAGGAGATGATCCTTGCTTGTTTTTAGAACCTTGCAGATGACAATGCCTTCTTGCCTTCAATATGATTTTCCTTCTTCTGTATTGGAGATCAAGATTGATTCTAGGGTTTCAACCTATTCCAAGATGATGTGATCTTCATTTTTGAGGTCCTTTGAGCTACATTGATTTATAGACAACTTGATGAGGGTCTTGATGGCCTTTTGATGATGACGATGGAGACAAAAGATCTTGTTGTTGTAGACTAATGTTATGGACTGAATTTTGTAGATCTTGATCCCTTTCTTTGATATCATTCTAGAAGCTTGATCCTTGAATGTCTCTTTGTTGCCCTTCCTTTGACTTCAGCACCTTAGCTCTGCTACCATGTTGAAGAATCTAGGGCAAGTAGAGTTAATGAGATTCTTCTAGTCATGATAACTATTTGTGAGGTGTTTTTAACTTTTTCATCTTTGCACAATCTTCACTTGTTATTATTACAGTGTGTCTTCTTAGTTCATCAAATAGCTACCAAATCAAAAGAGACAAGAACACAAGATATTGGCTTTTTTCCAGGGCCAAAACCTCTCACTTTTTGAGAGGGAAACCCGCACAAAATTATTCTTATAGAGATTCCAACTAACGAATACCAAGACCATGACCCTTGACCTATTTAGCCACTCCAAGACCAAGACACCAATCCTTTTCTTTGTCACTATTGAGATCATCATCGTTGCTGCACCATTGAGGCCATCACTACTACACCACTGAAATCTTTATTACTGTTGCAGCACCATTGTTGCACCTTCACCGTGGTCTTCATCATAACAACTAAATCATTGTTTTTTCACCATTGATGCTCCTTCGCTGAGATCTTCATCATGACATCGAGATCTATATAATGCAATATTTAGAGAGCGAGGTCATGATTGCTTCCAGAATACATGTCAAGACAAAATGTCATTCAGAATCCTTCTCTTCACATGTATGTCGAGAATATAAGGTTGCTTCAGAGGTCACTGTATTGGTAGATCGAGACTGTGATCAATACTGAGATCTTCATCATTATAGTTGCACCAAGACAGTGATTGTTTTCCTTGCACCGAAATCATCATCATAGATATGCTAAGATGGTCACCACTAAGGAGGATGATTCTATAATTTTTTCTCACTGTAATTATTCACAAAATTGTAGAGGCATCCGAAATTGTATCCTGTTGAACCCATCCGAAAGTTACAGTGATGTCTGAGGTCTGTACTTATCTGAATTTTTAGATATGTCTGAGTTTTGTTCCTCTCCTTTTGCGCAGACCCTAGCTGGGTATCTATAGTGGTTTTCCCTCCATATTTAGCTAACCTGAAAGAGTGAACGTCTCTTTTGCAAGCCGACATGACTTCTTTAGCTATTTAATTCAGTTTTGCACACTGACATTAAGAGGATTATGCTTGTGTTTTAGGAGGGCTTTTCTAGACACTAGGTTGAATCATACATATTTTACAAATTCTCAAGAAGAGCTCTCCATACATGACATTGACTCTTTGACTCAATAATAAATCCTAAGGCTCTCAATGGGAGCCACTAACAAATAAACTTCTTGCTCATGAAACCCATGTAGCAAGGCATACAAAAATAGTTTTGTTTCTTTCATTTCATTGTTTACAAAGATCATGTCATTATGAAGACCGAACCTAGTTACACTTTCTTCAACAAACAGAGCATCTTGTGGATGGTCAATCCAGTTATATTTCATGCTCAATGGTACTGTCAGAGGAAATTGGAGGAGAGGATTCTTCTAACTTGGTCAGGAGACGTTCGTGGTTTGAGATGACAAAGGAGGATGTTCAAAGTGGGAGAGAGGAGTCTCCTCAGAGCATGAGTAGCAAGCACAGGTCTTCAAGTCAAAGGCAGGTAGCAAGACAATTTTCGAGTCAAAGGGAGTTGTTGAGTTAGAGGGAGATTTTGAGACAAAGAGAGGTGCTACAATAAAAATTGTTGTGAACTTAAATACAAATCCCAAAGGTGGTAGAGGTGCCTGAAGTACCTCCCTCGCTAAGAGAGAGTGTTGAGTTTTTATAGCTTCATATGAATTCTTCATGTGATGATGCCTAACATAAAGAGACACTAAAAAATCTCTCTAGGAAAAAAATGTCTTTTCTATTATAAAGTACAAGTGACTTTATGTTTTTGTATTTAATGAATTAAAATAACATTAATAACTTAAAGCGTATTTAATGAGAGATTAAATCATGACCTTTGATCTTGAGAGTGAATCTCAACCATAAGATCAAAAGAAGTTAAGTTGGTTAGGTTAAGTCATTAATGAGAAAAAATACACAAAGAGAATTAGAGAGAGGGAATTAATCACTGTGAGAGATTTGCATGAGAAAAGAGAGAGAGAATTCATGAGTTCATTGAATGGAGAGAAGAGCTAAGAGGGAGAGAAAGTTAGCAAAGAAGGACACAAACATCAAGGAGGGAAGCATACATCCCAAGGAAAAACGATACAACAACGAGTTGTATAATAGAATTCATGCACATTTTCCAAGGAAAATTGTACAACATCAATTGTTGTACTAGACTGTACTTTTCAAACACAAAAATCAAGAATTTTAGGCACAAAAAAAGAGAGGGTCCTACAACATTAATTGTTGGAGCAAACTGTGTAATTTTCTGAGTTGAAATATGAAATGGGCACGAAAAACGAGTCTAGTACACACAAATTTCAAGGGAAAGTTTTCTTGGATAATGAGATAAGTTTGATTGTATTTGTATAATGTTGTAATTTCCTATATGCTCAAATAGAGATAAATATGTCTTTCTCTGGGTTCTCCCCTATGGAGGTTTTTCTCCAGGCTTCGCCCTAGCTTTTGATTTTATTTTTTCCTCTATGTGGTTCACAGACCCCGTAGATTGGTGACCGCTACATCCACATAATATTTGTACTAAGCAGATTCACACGAAGGGATCACTTCCTGTTGGCTCAACCATGGATCCTAACCCTGAGAGCGTTGAGAGAATTGAACCCATGACCTCTCAATAGCAAATTTTGTGTATGTTTTTTGTGAAGTTACATTTATGATTTTCAGTTTAGCATTTAGTAAGAGATTCATTGTGTTTACTATTCTAAGTTCAATTAATGAGTAGCAAGAATCATTAAACTGTGTATAACTTGGTGAAAAAACAAACCATGGTTGGGTGTATAAAATACACAATGGCATAGTGGATAGGTCTAAGCCATGGTCTGCTAATAAAGCACAAGCAGAAGAGCAAGGGGCTAGCAGAGCGAGCATAGAAAGGAGTTTTAATGAAGGGCAGACAACCAAACTTCGATACCATCTCAGGCCAAGATGGTAACTCCTGAATTTGGATGACTACTGCATTAATGAGAGTAAACTTATATAACATATACGAGCAACCCTTGGGTTTCATATTCCAAGGTCAGTTCTTATTCTAACTCTTCATATTTCCATTTATTTATATTTACAAATAATTCACCCAATTATGAGCATTAGGTGTCTAACAAAACAAATATTCCAAATAAAAGGTGGTTGTACCCTCTTTTGTGACACATGCGAGCTAAATTGGGGAAATTAAGGCCCATTCTTGGTATGAAGGGATAAATCTGACATAGAAGTTATATAAAAGACATTTCAGCAAAACCATGCGCCCAAGTCTACAAATTATTCGAGGCATTGAAAATCTAACATATGTCTCATCTTATCAAGGGGTTGGCCTACACGTGTGAGATCTATTAGATCGTTTGGAAGGTCAAATTGCGTTGTTGGGGCTAACTAGATGTTGAAAAAGGTCAATTGCTCAAAGAAAGTCAAGTCTCCAAGGAAAAAGGTGGAGGGGCATTGAAGGTCAAGACTAATGGACCAAGTCAACCTCCTTTACCTCATTGTTAGCCTTCTCCAAGTTAACATTGAAGGTAGAAAAAGTAAAATAACTAAATGTTAGACCTCAAGTGCACAAAAACTCTAGCAGTTGGAGGAAAAGTGAATCCTCATTCAGACAAAGCAAGTCTCCTTGGACCAAAACAAGCCTCCTTTAACCAAATTGAGCCTCCTAGGAAATTTGGCCCTTCTATTCTGGATGTTTTTCTCATGAAAGAAAGTCTATTCCCTCTTGTGGGCACTTTTCTCATGTAAAAAATGATTCTCGCTATAATGACTTAATCTCCAAGTTGTGGATGACAAATCAAATCATTATTTTTGGGAGGGTCTCAAACTAATCATTAGAAGAGAAGTTATATAATGCTAGCTCCTCCTCCCATTTCTTCTTGATGTGAAGTATGAGATCATCAATACCATAATAAGTATTTCTTATATTTGTGTAGAAAACTATATTATGTATTGATTATTCTAATCTTTTCTTCTTGTCCATTGTAGATATTAAGCTTCTATAAGATTTTTTTTGCACGTAAAATAAATTACACGAAGCTCTTTGGTCGATCCATTGAAGAACTATAGTCACTTAAAAGATGAGGCTTGGGCACTATTCCTCACTTCTCATGTTATATTGGAATTATTAAAATCTAATGGTTGAACTAACCTTTATCTAGGATTTCTTCGTTAAAAAAATAATAATAATAATAATTCTCCCAATATACCATAATTGACCCATTGACTAAAAGTGCTCCAAGAAGAAACCACTCCTACTTGAATTTGAGGATCTATACATTCTCTTAGACTAATGTTAGGGTGACCAATGTTAGGGTGACCAGTGTTTGACTCCAAATAATCTCTTTGTCCAAAAATACAAAAGTCGATTTAAAAGGAATTCCCACTGCAACATGATATTGGAAAAGTGATTTGCAAGGTCAAGGAAAGTCTCAAAGAATTTCTTCGTTTAAAAAAAAAAAAAAATCTCCCAATATACCATAATTGACCCATTGACTAAAAGTGCTCCAAGAAGAAACCACTCCTACTTGAATTTGAGGATCTATACATTCTCATAGACTAATGTTAGGGTGACCAGTGTTTGACTCCAAATAATCTCTTTCTCCAAAAATACAAAAGTCGATTTAAAAGGAATTCCCACTGCAACATGATATTGGAAAAGTGATTTGCAAGGTCAAGGAAAGTCTCAAAGAAGCAACAACATATTTAAGAAATCCAAAAAAAATCAAAATTATGTTTTATAAAATATAAAAATAAAAGAAATATTTTACTAACTTGAATTTTAAAATTTATTTTTATCTAGTTTAATTACTTGGGTTATGCCTAAATCCTATCTATTTGGCCGAAGGAAGGTACAATTCTGTTATGTTGAGTAGAAAAATTCATCAAAAGATCTGCAACAAAATTTACAACAATGGATTTTAAAGGAGAACTGAAGCCTCTCACAAAGATTTGATTAAGGTATTGTACCTATAATCATTTTTCACTTGCAGGTAAATTATTCATCATTATTTGAAATGATAACGACTTTACAACTGTTCAGAAATTAAATTTCAGATAAAATAAAGGGTTTTAACCCGTTTGAGATTTGACCCCTTTCGTGAGTAAACATTTTCCAAATTTTCTTATTTTCCAATTTACTTACTTATTATTCATGATGCCCACATGTAGATATTGCATTGGGTAAGCTTTTGATTATCAATTAGTTTGGCTTTTGACTAAATATTAAATAGCATTGTCTAATGTTAACATTATAAACATTATATATATATTTTTTATTTTTTTTCTTGCTTTTATTTGCCATACTCAATGATCTTATTATACAATGATTTTTTTTTTGTGAATGTAGTGTACATTATTGATATATACACTAACATATCAGTACTAGGAATTGCACCATTGACATAACAAAATATAATTAAAATATATTATCATTACAAACAGACAATAATTGTCGTCATAAAGTAGAGAATGTCAATACATTTGTATAGGGAACATGCCAGCATTCAATTAATATACGTGGCCAATTGTGGTGTTGAAGATCGAAGGCTCTGGATGGGGCTCATATTGAAAGTTGAGCATGTTGAATTTGTCAAGTGGATTCTTGTAGATTGCACACCGCTTTCTCCTAGTTAACAAATCCCATGAACCAAAACTCGTGACAACCCATTGTTACTTTGAATATATTTTTCAACAGGTTTTGGCCAGTTGTGGTGTTGAAGATCGAAGGCTCTGGATGGGGCTCATGAATTGAAAGTTGAGCATGTTGAATTTGTCAAGTGGATTCTTGTAGATTGCACACCGCTTTCTCCTAGTTAACAAATCCCATGAACCAAAACTCGTGACAATCCATTGTTACTCTGAATATATTTTACAACAGATTTAGCTTTGTTGGTCACAACCTTCAAATTCGCCAATGCAATTACAACTTGCGTTCATTATTCAATTCAGTTCAAACTTCTCGCCTCCATTACAATTGTTACTTCAAGTCAAGAACTCAAGAATTAAATATTAGTTTATATAAAGTCCTCGTGTCATACCAATTTTCATAGATAAAGAGATAAATTATTGAAATGACAAAAAAGGCACTGAATGATTAGATGGATGCACACCTCCCTTTTAATTTGCCCGGATTACTTGAATAAATTGATGATAATATGAAACAATCTAACCATTATATTTTAACATCTTAACTATTTTATTTTTCTACTTATGATATCATATAATTATTATTATTAAATATATATGAATTTTTAAGACTAAATTAATAATATTTTTAATCTCATTTACTTAATATTGAGAAATTAATCAACCAAACGCAACTGGTATTTAATATTGAGAAATTATTATTACTCTATTGTCGTGTAAATGAACCATGCTTTGAAATTTCAATGCAAAAGGACAGCACATAAAACATAATTTAAAACTTCTAACAAGCTCATATCATCCACACTGTTAAATAATTACACAATTTAATAGAAAACGAGGTAGAAGTTATGTGGTGTCAAGGCAGGTGTAATAAGGTAATATAATCAACGAGCTCTTTATAAATTTAAATGTAAAAAAATCAGCACATAGGACAAAATTTAAAAACTTCTCAGAAGGCCATATGGAGTGTTAAATTGTGTTAATGTAAAAGGACATAATCGGTGCCTATCTATATTAACGTAGATGGCAATGTCTCCAACCAGGGATTTAATTATTGACTTTGATATCATTGTTTTTAGATCAATGTAGACATTTTATTTATCCTTCACAACTCGCATATTTTTCTTCTGGCCAATAGTCTGACATTCAACATGCACATTTGTTTATCAGGCATATATTCATCGGTACATATTGACTTGAATATTTTTCTTGTTGACAACCTTCAACCAAGATTTAAGGTGTGTTATACCGAGGCATCAATTTCGTTGGGACGACCAAAAATCACAGGAATCCAGCCATTTTAGGAGTGCTTGAATCATGTTCTAGATGGTGGAAATCGATTCAGCACCATCAAAAACCCATAGGGCACCCAAAATGTTGGAACTTGAGAGCTGTAAACCAGATTTCCAAAAAATTCCATCCGATTTTTTCAAATTCCTATTAGAATTTCCATTGTTTTCCGGGTGAAATTGATATCTCTTTAGACTACGCAAATATTTAATTACCAATGGTCCTTTTTTATTTTTTTTATCAACCATGATTAAACATCTAATTATTTATTATTAATGTGTGAAATCCTTTCTATTTAATTTTACCTATATTTAAACTAAGTGGCAAGGACCAACTACTATATAGCACTTGTTTTTAATATTACATTAGTTTTTATCAAGCTCCATTCATTACCCTAACACTACCACCCATAGATCCAATTTTTAGAAGCATTTATACATGCCCGAAAGGGGGTTTCGCTGAGTGTTTTCTACATTTTTCTACAGTTTTACATATCTAAAGTTGCAAAACAAAAAACCAATTATTCATCTACAGCCTTTTACCAAAGTCTTCTGCAAAGTATTAATCTCTAAAAAACCAATTATTCATCTACAGCCTTTTACCAAAGTCTACTGCAAAGTATTAATCTCTAAAATTTGTAAAGGCTCATTACACTCTAATTTGTGCCATTTCAAGGCTTATTTCTTGCAGTTGAAGTGTTATTTTCTTTGTTGATCTGTGTTTTTCTATTGTTAATTTATCATTTCTATTAATTTATTAATTTATCAATTTCCAAATCAACAATACTTCTAAAATTAACTGCGAGACTACATCATCCACGAAGTATTATTAACCACTCGTTTATTACCCTGTGTTGGAAGGTATGTAGTGTAGGGAAACCTCTCTCGACTTCGTAAAAGTTGGCCCAAAGATTGGAGACTTATTTATTACCCCATGTTGGAAGGTATGTAGTGTAGGGAAACCTCTCTCGACTTCGTAAAAGTTTGCCCCAAGATTGGAGATTTGTACTGAGATGATAGTGGCCACTTGTCTTGAACACTACCACCTTAGCTTCTCATGAGGTCCTTAATAATATTTGTTAGTTTGAGCAGTAATAGTACCCACAATGTAGTACAGAGATGTGTGGTTTAACGATATGTCTACTTGGGCAAAGCTCAAAAGACCGCAGTTCAAATCTCATGGAGTACAATGTCTTGCTGTGGTGGTGGCTCATTCCCCATGATCATCTTGGCATAGATTCCCTAGATTCCCCATGATCGTCTTGGTAGCTACATGAGTCTCGGCTCTTGCCAAAATCATAGGAACTTAGATCAGACTTGCGGGTAGTTGGATGTACTCCTGGTGTTATAAAGGCAGCTACGAGAATTGATGGGTCTCCCATAGATTAGCTAAAAAAAAAAATAGTACCCACAATGTGACCCACAACAAAATCTATGGATGGTCATGCAAAACCGATTATTTTCAGTGACTATTACAGATCCCCAGCTGGACTTTATTGCAATGATACTTTTTGGTTCATTGTGGGTTCTGAACACCTAGAAGTAAAACCACTATAGCTGAAGATTTGAATTGAAAGGTATAAGTCCACTGTGGAGCTGCAATCTCATGGTGGGAATAGAATGTAGCAAATAAAACACAAATCCCTAATGAAGGTAGGCATAGAATCAAAATTGAAAGAGGACGACGCAATCAAAGGGGGGTATTTGAGCACAACACAATGGACGTGGCTTTATGTGAAAACGATATTAAGTGCAGCCTATTTTCTCATCATTCCTTTCAATTATGGAGCATTGTGTGGTAGTTTGTAATGATTCTATAGCAGATTAACCTATAGCAGATTAAAATATGGTAAAAATGATGTGAAACCCCAAACTATGTTGTCTGGGGTCGTGCATAGCACATGCGTGTCAGGCACTGGCAAAAAAATATTCACTATCTAACAAGATCATCATTAGATAGCAGAAAGTTGGCAGGGAACTCCAGTTGATAAGGACAATAATTCCCTGACAATATGCCAAACAAATCTGACGAAGGGTATTTTCTTCCTAGATTGAGATAAATGGTCATTCGCTCCAGAGTCACAGCATGGTGAAAAAACATGCAACAACAGCTTCCAAGTATAAATTACAGTGACCTGAAATAAATAATGTGCATACCCCAGGGCTACACACATGGATAGATAAGAAGACATTTAAAACATATTAGGCGAAAAAATTATACCATTCCGAGACTTCATATATCAATATCCAAGAGATCATATACAACATTTGTATGGCCAATTGTAGCACCTTTAGAACCTCATGCAAGACATGAATGATGTCATTAGTTGGATTCCAGAGACTCAAACAAATATTAGGCCACAATCAAAAAGTGAGGAATCTAATAGCTTGCTATTGAAACTTCAGGAAACATAGAAGTCAAGTTAGCATGCAGGGTGACATCTTCAGCTGCTCCACAATATTTCATTAATACCCGAAGAAATGCAAGGCATGAATACTAAAATGAAATCAAAGTTCCATACAATAAATATGTAATTTCCAAGTTCTATTAGTCTTAATTGAGATTTCCTATCTGAATCCAATTTAGTTGCATTTTGTTGCAGGACTGCTATTTGCATGCCAAGTGGGAAAGATATTTTAAAAAATTACACCACCTGTATTCTATCAACTGAATCGCTAACCTGAACACTGGACTTAAATTCAGTGTCCTTGAAACACTCACAAATTCAAGATAGCATTCAAGTGCTACACAAACTATATTCTTAGTACAGTACAGCCAACTATAGTGCCTTGACAACGCGTCATAGGTGTTGCTTGACGCCATATTGGTCGTTCATTTTTAATGCTTAAAATGTCCACGTCAGAAAGCCGCTGTATATCAAGATTCTGTCGACCTGGTCCAATGACCCCACCAATCACATAAAGTTCATTTCCCAATCCTATCACTGCAAATCCTATTTTATACAAGCAAGCAGGTGCAGTGCAGATGACTTTGCTCAAATTTGGTGGTTTATGTTGCCGAATAATGAAGCCATTATTGACTACAAAGAATTCTTCTTTCACCATAGCCATTGGCCCCGGTGGCCAACCATAATCTTCCACTCTCCACCTCTGCTCGGATGACTCAAATATCTGAACTGTCGAAAGGCCCTTATGCAATACATGCAATTTCCCTTCAAATACTAAACCACAGCAAGCAGAATTATGAGAATGTTGAAGTTCGGCTATAGGTTCCCATATATCTCGCTCTGGATCATATATTTCTGCATTGGAAATAGACTTCCTAGAATTGGTGAACCCACCTGCAACAATAATACTCTTATCCAGTACACAACAAGCAAACATTGTACGAGCAACCAACATTGATGCTCGTCTAGCCCACTTTCTGCATACAGGATCATATGCCCACACCTCATCAGTTGCGAAAATCCCTCCATGATCACCTGTTCCTGGATCAACATCATCACTACCTCCACCAAGAACATAGAGCTTCCCAGCTACAGACACAGCCCCAAAGTTTGTCAAGTGCTTGATTTCAGATGGCAATGGAGGGAGAGTAGTCCAAATATCATTGAGTGGATCATACACTTGCCAAATATTTTCTGGATCAAATGCACTCACACAAAGCAATTCTTCTGTGACTCCTACCTCATCACGTGCTTTGAAAAGCTCAGCGCTACGTAATGCAGAACGCCAAGCACGGCAAACCAACTGGAGTTGAGGATAAAATGTGAATGGCACACGCGCTAGGCACTGAAGTGAAACTGCATCTGGCAGCCCCTCAATCAAAGCAGACATCCTACAATTCCTAAAAATCAAAAATCATATGATTTTTGCAACAGCTTGAATCTAGATATCAATTATTAGCTTCTTCCAATGACCACAAAGCCTTTAGAAACATGACTATATATAATTGCTTATTAGATTTGGAGGCAAATACAGCAAATCATAAATGCGTCATCAACAAATCATGAAGACCATCAGCAAGTGTGAACAAGTTCTACGATCGGTGTGGAAGGACAGTAACCAATGTGCCCATTCAGTAAATCGCTCAGCCCAACACATGGAAGAGGTTCCCGACAGTTCTTTTGCTCCACGTACAGTGACATGAATATCATCTGAAAACAACCTGCTCCAAAGAAACATGTCAAGAATTTAATTTCAAAACAAACTGATTGATATGAAATTAAATAGTTGCCGCTTCCTTTATTTTATATTAACAAAAATGATACTACATAATATTCCTAAGCTAACATGCCAATTTGTTTATCAAGCATGCAGCTCATTTCATTATAATTTATAATAGAACCTGATACATAAGAAATCCATGCGAAGAGGGGGAAATAACTTGTATCTCTATATACACTAAATTCCTGATGCAAATTAGACTCTGGTGAGTTCACCGCCATACAATTGTCAATTATGAAACTTCTACAAATCAAGTGTGAGAAAAAACATAAATAAAATAACATTTGTCAAGATTAGACAACTATGTTATAAAATATTTCTGGGATCTCCATAAATTATTCGAATAATAAAAGGAAAGAAAGGGAGAGATTTTGGATATGATCATTAGGAATTGAAGTCCATAAATGTTAGAACGCTGAAAAAAAAATTCTTACTAACAGAAAAATACAAACTCATAACTAAATTTACATAATAAGCTCAATGACCTAATAAATCTAGAGGATGAAAAGACCTAAAATAATATCACGATGATGTGATTTTTAAATCAAACTTAGGCAAGTCCTTAAAAGAATAATTTCTATGTTCGTAATTTGCTACATTTCATGCATGACCACTTTTCAACTTTCAAGTAATCTAAAATCAGGAAGGCGTATGTGTACTTTCTAGATCCCCAAAATTCTGCAACTAATAATTATTTGAGGCTTTGACTGATACTGTGACTACATGAATTAAATAAGCTACATATCTAATATCAAACGACAACCAATCATATAATTTAGATCAATTGTATGTAATGCCATAGCCATAATTATCTTTACATCAATATAAATAATTTGCAATACGACGTCCATCAAATAAATCAACATAATTGAAATATATTGCATATCAAGATTGTGGGAGGCTTTTTATAATGGTTGTGTGGTTCATTTTAACATTGATACAGCGCCATTATCATTAAATTATTTTAATTCCTTGACTTGTTCATTATTTGGGTACATAAACAACACGACTTCTTTTATAAATATTCATGAATATAATGGAGCATCAGCTCTCTTCTGTTTCATGCTCATCATTTAAGCAACATGTGTTATGTCCTTTTTTGTCATTAATGTTCATTGCTGTTGCTGCCACCATTTTGGTACCATTGGTGATCAGAGTATCTAAAAGTTCTACATTTTTGTTCTTTTCTGAACATATTTTCCGATGACTTTGACCCAAAATCCAGCCAAAAATTGTTGGAATGGCAGATTTGAGTTGTTGAATCTGTATAGACTGGGCACTCTGGGGGCTTTTCAGGGCTCTGAACCAGTTTATGCATTTCAAGTAATAAAAACTAGCGATATCACCAAGGATTGTGCTGCTGGACTCCCACGAAAAAGGCAAAAACCAGTAGAACAGTTAGACTTTTCCTTGACAATCTGTTGAATAAGATGATGATTTTATGTGCTTCACCACTGTGGATGGGTGACAGAAACAAAAAAAAGGGATGTGCACACAACAAAGAAGAAATTAAAGAGAATAACATAATTTGAAGAAAATTATTACAAGTGATACAAAAGAGATTTGCCAAATTCTAGTGGTAACATTTTCATTTGCCTTTGTATTTGAATTTCCTTTTTTTGGTATGCTTGAGTAATTGGCATTTGGGCTGGCCATGCTCGTGTAACACGGGGTCGATTCCGACTGCTACCACTATCACCACTATAACCCCTAGGTGTATCCACCCAGCCCCCTAGGACGGCACATGGGTTTGGCAGTGAAAGGGAATTGACCATGGGACCTTCATCACTCACATAACTTTATATATCACGGGATTGCCAAGTGAGCTACCCCGTTGGAGACTATATTTAGATTTCTACTATTTGTTTGGATGTTGACTCATTTTAAAGAGTGCTATTTTATAATGTGAAACTGTGAAAGTAGTTTGTGATGAGTAACATTGCATGTGAATTCCTAATGCTACTCTAGGAGATGTGTTTGATTGGCATGCAATAAAATTCTCTACTGAATACAAATATGAAAAAAAAACTAGCAAATGATTATCAAGTACCAACAAAACACTCTCACAAGAAGAATCAAGATATGTTTCATGCTACAAAGTTGGGGTATTAAGCACAACTAGTTTCTCAAGCCATGCATATTAGGGGTTTGTGCATTCCCCATTGATTATTGTAAAACATCACCCCCTTCTAATCCCAACCCCCAAAACAAGTTAGAATGAGGCGGTCACTATGATGACCCAACTCCCATAGTCACATTATGGAAATGAGGTCTAAAGTTTTCAACCCTTTTCAACTTCCTCAGAACTCAAAGTAAATAGCATCATTGCGTTCATCTCGTCGAGAAATTTCCAATGACACAAATTTCACCTCAATCCAACTTATGGATCATTAGAAGATAGGCCATTCAGTCTCTTGTCACGTGCTTCCTAACTCCTATATGGCAGTTGTATAGAGCCCCACATGGCACCTGATGCGCCTAACCCACCACCGTGGGCAAGCCCATGTGGACAAGTACGCACTCCAAGAGAGTCGAAGATTGGTCTATTCTAGCTCCGCAGGTACACAAGAACTAGCCCCGGCCTTCCGACGCGCAACTCGGAGGATGGCCCGACTTCCTCCCAGAACAAATGGCGATAATCCTAATTAACCCGACCCTAATCTGCGCATTCGACACAACCTTTGACCTTGGGTCCAACCTAACGCCCCCACCTGGCCCCGACTATGGACCTACGGGTCCCAAGGAAGTTTACGCCTACATACTTCGGGTCTGCCATAACTTCACTCGATGTCCGGTTTTCCCACCAACCTTTTGACCCTTGACTTGGCGGGTTCCCCAAGGCGACTTCAAGCCTGTTCTACAAGCTTTTCCCTTAGAAATATTTCCACATTACTTTCTTGGTTTACACAGGTTAAAAACTCTTCTACTTGAGGGAAGACATGAAATTTAGGGGGGACGAGGAGACGTCAGGGTGTGCGTAGATATATATTATATATATATATATATTATATATATATATATATATGAATATGGATTAGCGTACTTCATCTTTTAATTCAATTACATATGGATCAATATATTTATGTTTTCATTATCATATTCAATAATGAAAGCATAAATATATTGATCCATATGTAATTGAATTGAATAATAAAGTACACTAATCTATATTCATCATTCGCACTGGTACATACATCATTCATACTCATCATTCATCCATACCCGAGGTTCAATAATGAAATACATTGACCCATATTCATCATTCATCATTCTAGAATATAAAATTAATTATTAAATTTATGACCTAGCCAAGTCCTTCTGGCTTCTTAGGAGAAGTTTGTCTAATCCTGTAATTTGCCCATGTGATTGCCTTAGGCCATTCACCTTTCTAGTCAAAGTCCTTTATGACCTTGCCATGTCCTTTTGTCTTCTTAGGTAAATGTATCCATATCCCTTGGTCAAAGTCCTTTATGACCCAACCAAAGACTTTTATGGCTTCAAGAGATGGTCTGCCCTAATTTTGCAAGACATCAACTCTCCCTCTCAACGAGAGAACCATTCTACATCACGTCAATCTTGTCTCTGCAATCTGCTCATTTGTGTATATGTATTAAAGCTCCATTGCTCCTCTTTGCATCATGTCTTAGATGAAGTGATCTAGTCAAAGAGTTCTGCAAGAAGCTTCTGAAATCACACTACTTCACAACTTGCAAGTTTGCAACATAGGTTGTGATATACTTTGATCTTGTTGCAATATATTCATCAGTATAGAATATAAATTGATTTAAAATTTAAATTCATCATTCTATAATGTAATTAGTACTAAGAAAAATAGACTATCGTAGATACCAATGTTATTGGAACTGAACCAGTCATCGAATTAGAGAACCATAAAATCGAGAACTAGTTAGAACCGGCCCATAACTGGTGAAAAAACTAGACCAAAAAATCGATTGACCAAAAACATCTAAAATATTCAAAGTTAAAAAGAAAAACATATATATTCATGTGCATCCATATGAATCCAAACCATTTATACACAAATAAGCAAAAGTTCTTGTTTATGTAGTATGTAAGGGTGCACAGAACTAAAATAACACTGAGTGCAATCCATCTCTAAACTGAAAATACATCATCAAATAGGCTCTAGATAGCCTCTAGCATCCAAAAAAAATCATGCTACAACAAATACCTACATATCATCAAAATCATTACCTATATTGGAATCTTCATCATCAATATCACCCTCTAAACATTAAAATAAGATAAAGAAAACATAGCATGTCAAGTCAGGATTTTGTTTGAGTGACAGGTACATTTTTAGTAGGGTCGTGATGGAGGAGTTCAACAATCAATATCACTAACATCAAGGTACATAGTGGGTTTGGTGCTCTTGATTAAATACTAGTTCTATGCCCTCCTACATGACAACATCCAATGGAAACATTGCAATCCTCACAATCCTGAAAAAATGTTGAGTGGGTGATATCTAAAATTCTACTTTCTCCATATGAAGTCCAATGAGGTCAAGGAGGTCAGAACCACTCTTAAACACCCCAAGTCATTTCATGGTAAAAATTTAAGTAAAAGGATGAAAATGAAAGATAAAGGAGAATGTCACTCACTGTTGGGATGTGTAAGGGGCCTATAAATGATGAGCTCATCCCTCACCTCCATGAAATGCTTAACATAGATGGTCATCCTAGGACGTAAGCCACCCCAAAGATATGTCCAAGTGACCTAAACAAACTACTTGTAAATGTTATCTCAAATGATTTTGTTCAACTCCTGCCTAGTGCATAAGAGGTGGCTAAGTGCACCACAGAGTATCTGAATGCATGAATTCAATCCATCAAAATACCCACCAACTTCAAGAAATCCAAGACCCCTAGAAAACCAACATCATGCACAAACAAATTTGGTAGTTGAAAAAATAAACTTTCATGAATGATATACCAAAAGTGGATAAACATCCCATCCCATCACTGAGTAGAAGAAACCTAAGATGTGATGCAAAAGTGAAACATTGCCTATGATGCAATGCAAAATTGAAACAAGGTTGAACACAATCTTAAGTTGGGAGTGGTTGAGCACCAAACTCTATAAGAATGATGGGCTAAGGTACTCTTTGATAACATCTCATGACGCATCAAAGGAGATGAATCAACACTCTCTTAGTTGAAGGCCTTTCAAGGAGTCAAAAGATAAATAAAAAAACAACAAAAAGTGAATAGGGCAAGATTCTGCAATTTGCAGCATTGGGCAAACATTCTCCCACGAGGTCATGTTGTGCAAGAACCCAAAATTCAACATACAACTAATTACATCAATTTATGCAATTAATACTCAACACCCAAACTATTCAACTAAGTAGTGTAGAATTTCGAGACCATTCACAGAGAAGACTACACGACGACATACCTTACTAGTGATTTCAGTGTTGCAACACTACCGGGATCCTGTTGACCGCAAACAAAGTTTTGGGGACGACTCTCCACCTAAATGTAGGCTCAACTGCACATAATCTTTCTACAACTTACTGCATGAGCTTACCAAAGAGTCAAAGGCTTATGGGCAGCGTCTGCACATATGCAAGTTATATATTTTCAAATGATGAAACATATGCTATGTATTGCAACAAGGCCCTGTGACCAAGCAAAGTCATCCCATTCTGTTTCCATGAAATTGGGGTGAATATATGCATGGTAAATGATGTTTATGATGTTCCATATATGTGTTTGTATTATAAAACTAAAGTGACTTTTTTCCTTTAATCACATTTAAAAAAGAGAAATCAATAAACTTGTATGTCGTTTATTTCAATAGATTGAAAGATTACTTTGATTTCAGAGATATGATTTGATTTTTTAATATTTTTACAAGTTCTAGTTAATTTGTTATGACATACATAATTGTTAATAATATAAAAATTGCATTGATTATTAGTTAAGTGAATTAATATGATATAGGGTGAAAGTTATATCAATGTGGGTATAATTTCTATAGGATTTTTGAATAATCACATTCTAAAAAGAGGTATATTTTGGTCAAGTTTTTCAAATATTTGTTTCTATGAGAGTCTCCTATTTGAGAGATCAACTTAAAGCCATTGGAGATACCAATGATGATGCAAATCTTGTTACAGTGACTCTTAGTGGATTTCCTTCTTCATGGGATCCATTTGTACAAGGTATTTGTGCACAAGTTGAGCTTCCCAAATTTGATCAATTGTGGACTAATTGTATCCAAGGAGGCCAGATTATTGTCCAAGAACAGCTTGCAAAGACCTCAGGATGAAGAAACTCAAGCCATTGCAACTCATGCAAGGAAAGGAAAAAGAAGGAAATTCTAATAAGAAGATTTCAGGTGGAAGATCATTTCTAGATCAAGAACGGAGGAAGATGGATCTTTCCAAGATCAAGTGCTTCAAATGTCATTCGTTTGGTCACTGTGCATCCCAGTGTCCTCATTGGAAAAGTAAGAGAAAGCAACATGCATCAACAATCGACGTTGATGATGATGATGAGCATCTACAGACAGTATTAGGCACTATTACAAATAGTAGTGATATTTGGTTGGTGACGTGATAGGTTTACGAGATTCTCTCACAGATTTGAGAGAGAACGATTTAGCATTGCAAGTGGAGCTTGGAGATAATGACAAGTCTGCAGTGAAAGGAGTTGGGATATCATCATTTCAGCTAGAGTCTAAAGATTCTCTACACATGAGTGATGTGTTGTTTGTACCAAGATTGAAGAAGCATATGTTCTCTATTTCAACGTTGGAGGATAGAGGTTACAGAGTTGCATTTGTAAATGGTCAAGTTCTTGTATAGCCAAAGGGCTCCAGCATAGACTTAACATGGGTGACTGGTGTTCGAGAGGGAGGACTATACAAATTGTTAGGACGACCATCGCAGGCATTGGTGCATGACAATATCAGTTTAGGTGAGTTGTGACATTGGAAACTTGCTCCCTGCATTACAAGGTTTTGCCAAACATTCAAGAAGATGGTTATAGGTCTTCCAGAGCTCCAAGTAGAGCATGAGGGTGTCTGCAGGGGTTGTTCACTTGGCAAGAATGCCAAGGGATCTTTTCCAAGAAGTGATAGTCAGTCCAAGGGGATCTTGGATCTAGTGCATTTAGATGTATGCAGACTGATAATAGTATCATCTTTAGGTGGTTTCTTGTACTATGTGAGATTCATTGATGATTTCTCTCGGAAGACATGGATTTACTTCACGAAGACCAAGGATGAAGTCTTTACGAGGTTCCAAGAGTACAAGGCTCAGGTAGAGAACTTAACAGGGCATATCAAGGTTTTGAATTCAGATAATGGAGGAGATTATAATTCCAAGGACTTCAGTGAGATCTGCAAGGAGGCAAGGATCAAGATGGACTTGATAGTTCCTTACAACCCTTGGCAGAATGGGGTTGCAGAAAAGAAGAACAGGTCCATTGTGGAGGTTGTAAAGGCAATGATTCATGATCAAGATTTACCCATTTTCTTATTGGCAGAGGCATCTCGCACAATAGTTTATGTTCAAAACAGGAGTCCTCACCAGATATTGGGGGACAAGACTCCTAAAGGGGAGTTCGTGGGAGTGAAGCCAGAGGTCAGTCATCTGAGGATCTTTGGTTGTCCAGTATACATACACATGCCCACGGAGAAGAGGAAGAAGCTAGCACCTTCTAGAAGGAAGGGTAACTTTGTTGGATACAACAAGACTTCGAAGGCCTACAGAATCAACATTCTAAGACAACATCAAAAGATAGTCAAGATGTTACTTTTGATGAGGAGGTAGCATTTAGGAGGTCTAAAGAGTCACATATGGAGATTGATAACGAGTAGCAGGAGGCTCCAAAGGATGTGGGCATAGATCCCTCCAATCCAGTTGTTCATCCTTCCGATTATCAGGAGTCAATCGAGCCAACAAAGCTAGTGGTCCTTCTTAGAGATGTTGCAAAGATCGAGAAAAGACCTGCATGGCTTCGTGACACTTTGCAAGATGCAAAGAGGCATCTAACTCGCAATGGTACTTTTAGGGAGAGCAAACGACCACAGAGGTTCTTCAGTTCTAAGGCATTGATGAGCCACATCATTGACTCTAAACATTCTAGTTATGAGTCGAATGGAGGAGTATTAGTCCATCATGAAGAATGATGTGTGGGAAATAGTTCCAAGACTAGAGGGGAAGTCAATAGTGACTTCCATGTGGATCTATAATATCAAGCATGTAGCAAATCGCAGCATCAAGAAGTACAAAGCGAGGTTTGTGGCAAGAGGGTTCTCTCAGAAACAGGGAGTGCACTATGAGAAGACTTTTGATCCAGCTGCCAAGTACACTTCCATCAACACAATTATTTATCTTGCTTCAATTATGGTTTGGAGGTTACATCAAATGGATGTAAAGACCACTTTCCTAAACGGTGTGACTGAGGAGGAAGTGTACATAGAACAACCCCAGGTTTTTGTGATACATGGGAAGGAGTCCCATATTTGCAAACTAAAAAAGTCTCCATACAGACTCAAGCAGGCACCTAGGGCATGGTATTCCAAGATTGATGGATACTTGATGAGTTTGAGCTCCACCAAGAGTGATGTGGATCCTAACCTTTACTTCATGATTGTTGATGTTGATCCTCTGATCTTAGTGCTATATGTTGATGATTTGTTCCTTACTAGGGCAGAGAGTCTTATTGTCGGGTGCAAGAGGGAGATGACGTCTAAGTTTGAGCTGAAGGATCTTGGCTTGATGCAATATTTCATGGGATTGGAGGTGTGGCAGAGACCCAGTGAGATCTTCCTCGTATAGGGGAAGTACATAGTTCAAATTTTAAGGAGATTCGATATAATGGCCTACAAGTCCATAGCTACACCCAATGTCACAGGGTTCGCCGAATTTGAACCTTGAGGTTCAAAATTCAACGAATGCCAAAAAAAATTCAAATTCATTCATGTTCGTCGAACCTGAAGTTCAAACCTGATTGAATTCAAACCTAATCAAATTTGAACCTCAAGTCGAACCTGATCGAATTTGAACCTAATCAAATTCAAACGTCAACTCGAACATAAAGCAAACTTTGATAAAAAAGTTGAGGTTTACACTTATGGATTATAACTACTTGACATTATTAACTTCGTTTTTTAAATTTGAAATTTGAATATGTTCTCCATAATTTTACAACATAGTTGTATTGTAATTTGTATGTTTTAATTTTGATTATGTTTTAATTTTGTGATTTTTTCAAAGATTACAAGTATTTGACATTAAAGACATTCTTTTAAATTTTGAAGATTGAAACTTATGCCATTTTTTTTGCATTTATAAACTACTATGGTGTATGTTTATATTTAACTAATGTCATTGATAATTAGATGTTACTATGATTAAGTTATTCATGTATGTTTACTAATCAAGATTCTTACTCACATGTGTTTATTGATTTATTTTGGCCTTTTATTATTTTATGTCTCACACACACACACACACACACACACACATATATATATATATAGTCGAACTTAATCATTGCCAAACTCGAATTCGAACCTGAACCGTGTGACATAGACTAAGAAGCTAAGTGATTCCATTTCAGATTCAAATTTGGTGGATCCCACTATGTACATGCAATCAATTGGATCCTTGATGTGCCTAGTTAACACCAAGCTAGATAATTGCTTTGTAGTGAGCACCCTGAAACAGTTTATGGTTGAGCTGAGGCATGTACATTGGGTTGTAATGAAGCATGTGTGAGGTACCTACATGGTACAATCAGATATGGTTTGAGACATGTCTCAAATGGTGAAGTGAGGATGCGGGGATATACTGATTCTGACTAGGCCAAGAGTGCAGTGGAAGAACACCTCAGGGTGTTGCTTCAGCTTAAGATCATTTATGCTATCATGGTTTAGCAAGAAGTAGACTTTTGTCGCACTCAACATTGCAGAAGTGGAGTAGATCACAGCCAATGTCGCAAGTCAAGTAGTATGGCTCTGAAAGCTTCTTGCAAGACTATTTGATCATGCGCTAGAGACTTGTCATAATCAAAGTTGTGTCGCGCTTTGGGAGAATCCAAAATTTCATGACAGGTCAAAGCACATTGAGATCAAATATTAGTTCATCCAAGACATGGTGTAGAACAGAGCAGTGATGTGCCAGTAAATACCCACAGATGAGCAGACTGCAAACATTCTCACCAAGCCTTTGTCTAAGGGGGAGTTTGAATACTTCGGACACAAGCTTTGTGTGATGCAGAATGTCTCCCTCACAGAGAGGGAGTGTTGATGTTTCCGCAGTTTCCAGCATCGGGCAGACATTCTCCCACAGGGTCATGCTAATTTGACTAGGGGGAAATGATATATTCACCCATAGGGCCATATTGTTTTGGCTAGGGGTGAATGACACCAAGCAGTTTCTCTCCCAGTAGCCTTTGTTTCTAGATCAAGGAGATTGGCCCATGGTACTCATATTGTTTGCTCCGAAATGGAGTGATCTATTTTTTATAGAGCAGGTTTGATTTGTTTATCTAATGGGGTTTTTCACCCACTAGTGGAATAAACAATTCTAGTCTAATGTTGGGTTGTCATGTAGGCTCATTAAGTGAAGGGGTTCCTTGTGATGAGGGGTCACCTAATGGGTCTACTCAACATTAGAGCTCTATATACGTAGACAAGCATGTGAGAAGTCAGTGATCAACATACAAGGCTCATTAAATCTTTTCTAGGTGAGGAGAAATTTAGTTAAGGAGAAATATGTTCATCTTTTCTTCATCATTCTATCTGATTCGTAAACTGTCGTGGATATTCCACTGGACAATTTATCACAAAAGATCTAATAATATTGTATTAAAAATTTGAAATTCTACACTATTACAGTTTTATTAGATTTCTAGATTTGTAGATTTACTATTAATAGTGCATGCCTACGAATGAAAACTATGCAGAAAATAAAGAACAAAAAACTAAAAGTTTACACACACATGAGACACAAGATATGCTCTGAGAAACCCTTTCGAAAGAAAACCCATTTGGAAGGTGAAATCGTTCAACTCTCCTTCAATGTCTGGAAATATGGCTGCAAATACAAAGAAGTATGGCCTGTGGTCCATCGACTGCTAAAGTTAACAGATTTTCTCTGTGTGCTCTACCTCCTATCCCTCTTAGTTATTTTTGCTCAACTATGGAATAAATGCACTCGAAAGAATGAAATCCCTCTTCCTCTTAGTGGCCCATTTATAACACAACCTGATAGCCTACTAGTTTTTAGGTCTGACTACCTCAACTCTTAACCCAAGTTGCAATATAGACTCTTCTAGAGTCTTTTACATCATAATCAAGTGGCTGGCCTCTTTTCCATGAATAATGGGGGTTGACGCAACATCCTCCCGAATTATGGATGTGAAAACAAAAAGCTCAACTTCTGAGTGGCATAATTTTCGCATACAAACTCTGATTAACATGCTTCTTGCGTTGTTGGAAAGATCTCTATACGTGTATAGTAGCAATGCAATGGTGCAACACTAAAGCGGTAACATTTTACCACCAAAAAACATTGTTTGATGCCTCAAAACACTCCCGGAAGGTTTCAAACCTTGTTTTACCAAACTAGGTCCTGCTGGTAAAAATGGTCTTGTGAGTTGATTTCTCCACTTTTTCCACTTTGAATGCATCAAGATGGATGACAAACAATATAATGATCATGTTGACCACTCCATGTCAACTACCCCATAGTTGTACATTTTTTCACGCATGGATTTCCATCGTGTCCGAACACTCAGATGATCCACAGATTCATCATTATTAGCCATATGTACACTAGAGTTTTGTAAATTCATTTTGCATTTTGTAATGTAAATGATCCTAGTAAGACAAATGTACGTAACAACCTAGGTAAATTTATTTTTCTAATGATGATTTCCATCTTATGAGGTTTTTCGTCTCACCGATTCATGTTTGTTTCTAAACACAGATGATCAACAGAGTTTTTCTCTCCAACCTCACCCCAAAGCTAGAGTGGATTTTGTCGTGAGGATCTTAAATGATCCTAGTGTTTATTATCGAGTCTCTATAAAAGTGATTTGGGAATAATTCTAGCTATTTGGTTATATTATTTTATTACAAGTCACTTAGTCTACTAGATCATATTTTGTGTTGCAGAAATGGGTAAATGTTGAGGGTCTACAATGAACGTGTTCATCGAATCATGTTTGTTTCTAAACACAAATGATCAACAGAGTTTTTCCCTCCAGCCTCACCCCAAAGCTAGGGTGGATTTTGTCGTGAGGATCTTAAATGATCCTAGTGTTTTTTATCAAGTCTCTATAAAAGTGATTTGGTTAAATTATTTTATTACAAGTCACTTAGTCTACTATATCATATTTTGTGTCACGGAAATGGGTAAATGTTGAGGGTTTATAACGAACGTGTGTTCCCCCTTCACGGGTTAGAAACGTAATACTTCATGTAAATAATATTTTAGCTATAATACTAAAGTGTCAGAGGGCTGGAAAAATTAATAATCCCTTCATGTGTCCATTAATTAAATTTTCTAGCTAAAATAAATTAAAATGCTAAAGGGAGAAATTTAATTAATTTAAGTCCTAGGAAAAATTAGATCCTCCAACATTTAAAATTCGTGGGTTTTAAAAAAAATTATTTTTGGTATTGAAAATTTCAAAATATTTTGGACCCTTGGGCCATAGTAGTTAAGTAAAAGTCAATTTTTTGAGTCAATTAATCATTTTTTAGTTAATTAAAAGGAAATTAAAAATGAATTTCGAATTTCCTCAAAAAGTAACTTTATTTCAACAGTGATGATTAAAAGATCATTTGATCTTCACCAATAGTTGAGATTGCTTTGACGGGGATCAAGCCAACTAGCCGTTGGAAGATTTATCTATAAATTAAAAGTCTCTCTCCGTTATTTGGATCTGATTTTTCAATCATGTACTTGCTCTAAGAAAGCTCTTGTAACTTTTTTTGGTTAATAAAACACAAAGACTTTGGGGTTTCAGACTATGGTGTTCCTCTTTCAGATTTATGTAGTAATATTGTTCTTAATACTCTGCCATTTTTATTTGTATTTTTTGAATAATGGCCATTGAGGATTGATCTGTGTACAAGTATCTTGCATAGACTTCTGGGATTTTTTAAATATCATTTTGATTTGATAAAAGTAGCAGGTATCTCTATTTTTTTATCATTTTATGATCATTTTTTTGAATCTCTATTATTCTAACAATCAGATCTAAGTGTGAGAAGTTATCATTCAAGATTTGGGCATTTGGAGAAGTCCTTGGTTGGAACAACTGACTCTCAGTTTACAGAATCTAAAGAGCCAATTGTTTTTAATTTCTAAAGTCACTTTATAAAATATTTTTACTTGCAGGGTTTTTCTTGGGCTTGTGCCTCTTTAAAAATTTCAAGTTTATTATAAATTTGTGCAAAATCGTTTATACCTGGCTAACAAAGAGCTTCGATCTGCAGATCTATAGAATATTATTGTAAATTTGTAAATATTAATTTTTTTAATTCATTGGGGTTTTGGATGTTTCATATTTTTGTATATACATGCTTTGGGGTTTTCTAGCTTTTGTTTGTGCAGGAACAAACCCGAAGGTTGCAGGTGATTTTTTGTGGATTCTGGAGACAAATCTAGGCCTCAAAGGGCATCTCCATTTTGTTTGCAGGTTGAAAAGAAATTGCAAAAGGATTGTGGGCAATTTTTTTTTAAGGGCCAGGAGGCCCTATGCTGGCCACCTCCAGCTCCTTTTCGACCTCCTTTCTTCTTCTCCTCCTCGGCCTACCTTACATCCCCCTCATTCTCAGCCCGCTCTCTCTCCATTCCCTCTTCCTCAGCCCCCTACTCCCTTCTCGGCCCTCCTCTTCTACTCTTGGCCTCCCTACTTATCTCCCATGTTATCCCTTCCTCTCGGTGTTTTCCCTCACCTCCTCTCGGCCTCATCCCCCTCATTCTCAGCCCGCTCTCTCTCCATTCCCTCTTCCTCAGCCCCCTACTCCCTTCTCGGCCCTCCTCTTCTACTCTTGGCCTCCCTACTTATCTCCCATGTTATCCCTTCCTCTCGGTGTTTTCCCTCACCTCCTCTCGGCCTCCTCCATTCTCGACCTCCCTTTCAACTCCATCTCTCAGCCTCAACGCATTCCACCTTCACAAAAAATTTCTCAGTAATTGTTCCTAAATTTTTCCTAAAAATTCCTTTCAAAACTTTTCCAAAAAAATTTCTAAGTTTGACATTTGGAATTGGAGGATCTTCAATGACTTGGGAAGCTTGTCTCCAGGTGTCTTCAAGCCCCTCAGGGTTGACTAGGTCACAGCCTCTAACCCTTCCTCGTTTTCATTTAACTTATTGAAAGCAAAGCTAGTACTGGCATAGATTTGTAATTAGCTGGAGTTCAGCAGTAAAATTAATTTACATCTTTTATTGTTGTACATTGCAGAAATAGAGTTATCTTTAGTAACTTTTTGCATGTTAATTGACAAATTTCTTAACATTGTTTCACTGTTTTTCAGTAATTTATTTTTGAGTTTTTAGATCAAATACATCACTAGATCAGAAATAGTAAAACTCCTAAATTTTTTGAATTATTAGTTAGCAGTTTTCCATTTGAAGTTTCTACTGTTATACATAGAAAAATTTTGAATATTGCATGGTAATAGGACCCCTGGTTTAAAATATATTGTTGGCATTTACATTTGTTTTAAAAGCAGATTACTAGATTGATATTTCATTGAATGTGATCTAAGTTTAAGCACTTAGTTTAATTTCTGAAGTACATTTGTTCTTACATGCTCATTCAAGAAGGATTAATTTAGTTTCACTTCTGCATCTAACGATCTTTGATTGAGTACTTCATGCAAATGGATTTCTGAATATTAAGTATTTTATCTCCAACATTTTACATTGCTTTCCTATTGTACATTTTAGTAATTATTTGTGTAGAGTTTACATTTTTACAATGCTAGTATAAGTATTTGTTTTCACATTAAGATCATTTTTTTTTAGCCTTAAGTTAAAAAGCACTCACGACATATTTTCAGAAATAACTTTAGGCCCTCCTTTTGCCATCACATCATTTCACTTTGCATTTGCATACTAAGCTAGTACTTGCACAATAAAATTTTACTCCCAAGCTTAAGCTTGGTCAATAGAAACATTGATTGATCAAACTTCGAACAGGTATTTAACTAAAATTGGCCAAGTCCCTGCATTTCACATAGCTTTAAGTTTTGCATTTGCATATAAGATAGTCGAATCTTTCAACAGTAGTTTCCCATCCTTTACTTGGCCTCTATTTCCTTCGCAAGATAGTTGACTCCACAAGTCACTGGTGTCATTTTCCTCAAATCAAATTGAATCCTTCAAAATCTTGCGTAATCTGAAAAGGTATTGGTTGCTTAGTTGTGTCTCCTAGATTGATTGGTTCCCAACTAATCTTCCCTCATTCCATTTCCATAGGGTCTACCCCCCTTACTCTGTTATTGGGAGATAGCTCAAATGAAGAGATTGGGGATCAGTGTGACAGCCCTCGATTTGAGTCATCGTTCGGTGCCTAAACATTTTGTGCGACAACAGATCCAATCCAAATCACTCTCTCTTTTGGAGGCCGCACATGTGAGGATTAACTGCAGTAGACCAAGTTTGACTAGCACTTTAACAACCGCACATGTGAGGGTTGACGAAAGGTTTGACTACAGCTTGACTAAGTTTGACCGCGGGATTGACCGCAACCTGCACGTGCGGGTTTGACCGCAGGAAGTCCAACGACAGTTTGCATGTGCGAATTTGACCACAAACTAGTTTGACCACATACAGTTGACCAACATTGATCAAGGATTTTTGAGCCGATTTTTTATTGGTTTGACCAATAGTAGTTTAACCAATTTTGACAAGTGATTTGACTTGCAATGTTGGCACAAATTTTTGTAAACCTTGCTGAAAAGACAATTTCTTAAGAAAAGTTTATTGGGTTTTCTCTCAGTTTGGGTTTCCCAACGGAAAAATATTGTGTCTATTGTGCATGGCTATCTTTCTTCTATGATCTTTACTATTTTCGGTCCATTTACAGTTTAAGATTTTTTGTGAGTAATGTTTCAATGATATCAGTGGCATGAGAAACACTGTTTGAAAATCATTAGGATGTAATTATCAAAAACGATAATTGTATTTCACTACACATAATATAGAATTTTGACAAAAAGATAATCCAAGGCCTATCACTCAAAACTTGTCAACATCAATAACACATGAAAAACCTAAGAAAAAACAAGTTTCACAGATAAAAAACCCATAGTAGTTGCCCAAAAAAATGAAAATACAAGTTTCACACATGAAGAACCTATAGTAGTCGCCAAGAAAAACTATATATTTATTATCAAAATTTGTAAAAGGAACAAAGTTATGACTAGTTTGGACAACAATATTCCAAGGGCATAAATCAGCAAAACTACATAGAACGGTGACAATCATAATCCAACATAACAAATCATCTCCAAAGAGTCTCCACGCTAGCAATCAACCTCAATTTCTCTAGGCAGAAGAAACAAAGGAGAAGTGCAAAGCACAAGCTCAAAAGTTCAAGATCTAACACCAAAAATTGACCCCTTATTCTCTTTACTTATTACAATATATCGAACCAAAATGAGAAAAGAATAAGGAAGAGAAAGAATAAGACCAAAATAAACAAGTCATCATTGGAAATTGGCTTTCAATGATGTCAACCCAAGCAGCAGCCAGATGAAGCCCCGCATTTGTTGAAGTAAATGTATGGGAGGAAATGTGAATTTGTTAGTAAGACCATCATCAACTGATGGTTCTCGTCTTGTCCATTGCAATGGTAGGTTGCACGCCACATAACTACTCACAGTTGAAGAGCTATGCCATGTCGGAGCCCCATGGTGTGGTCAAGGTGCCCCAAACCGAGATGTTAAACGCAGCGTGTTATTGGTTATATTTGGGATATATATTCAATATAACTTTGATTAAATCATGTGGGTCTTGGGTTAACCAATTACCTCTCCAAATAAGGAAATCTCTGCCCAAATTAGTTTCCAAAAGTGGATCAATTAGGCCCCTTAAAAGAAGTTTTGCTTGTGGAAATAAATCCCTATTTGAAGAATCGGGTCAACTCAATAATACATGTATTTGAAAATTCAAATTTGAATTTTTCTTGTCGTTGGCACCATAGCTTATTGGGCTAGTTGGCCCCTCTAGAAGTCGCCCCCCCAATTTAGTATAAATTGAGGGCTAAGCTCCCTCCTAATGCCATCATTCTAAAACTCATCAATAGAAAATTTTGTGAGAATTGCGGAGGCCTATATTGTCACGCTTATCTGAGTGAGTTAGGTCGAATTCTCTGAGGTGGTTTGAGCTTACAATGCCATCAATTTGCAACGATTATATGTTAAAGTCTGATGGCATTTTCCAATGAGAGTTTGAAGGTTTGATCTGAGGCTAATCGAACGTTATCTGCTAATCAAAGGATATTTGAGGCAGTGCATTCCTTGATCGATGACTTAAACGCACTATTTTCTTGTTTCTATTTTGGAATGATCATTTGATCAAATTTTTGTTTAAGTTTTGGTTCACAATTGGTTCTAACTCGGATTTGAGGTTTAATCTCAAAAGAGTAATCTATCTTATTTTTATTCTTGATCGAGGGAAAAATCACAATTTGTGATGTTGGCATATGGGTCTGATCAAAGGGTTTTTTTTCAAAAGATTCATCGTGGCGGAACTTATGTCTAATAATTGGTTCAAATATCAAATGAAGACACATTAAAGGATGGCTATGAAGTTTGGTAGCAATATGGAGGGTGCGTAAAAAATTTGATTAAAGGCTATGTTTAACACACCACATGATATTATGCATGTGACTCGAACTCAGAAACCTCCATCAGGGAATCTCATCAGATCCTGCTCCAGGCCTGTATGGATATAACTTGTCAATGCAAATAAGTCTACATTTTCCTATACACACAAAATTGTTGCGGAGAAATATATCTAGCGTGGCAAAAACTATGTAAAAAGCGTGGGATCGAGGAAGTTTCATACAAATATGAGCAACTTCCAAGTGAGCTAAGTCTGTTGTTAGTTTTTTTAGCATCGAATATGTTCTAGCCACGAAATTTGGTGGAGAAGCTAGAATACATGAGATCTCCAAAACCCAAAAATCATTTCTGGAAATTCCACGTAAAGATGACTTAATTAGATTATTAACCAATTTCTTTAAGGTTTCCTAAGTCTAAACTTAGAAAAATTGGTTAATTAATTAAGTCAACGTGAGAATTCTCTAGAAACCCACACGGATTGATCCAAAAATGATTTGGTCGTTGGAGTCCCCACCAGAAGATATAAGAAGGGATTGATGTGGTGATGGAGAACACACCAGAGTCACTTGGAGAATTCGATTTTCCAGAGTAGCAGCATTCAGTTGGCGGAGAGTTCAAACTTCAGTGAGGAAGCAGAGATAGTGAGGGGGCAGAGATGGTGATCCGGAGGAAGTTTTCAAGATCCAAAGAGACAGCAACAAGGAGACAAAGTTATTCCCAGTGAGGTAGCGCAAAGGACTGCGGAGTTGCTTCAGAAAAGCAATTGGATTTGGCTGGAGGAAAAATCGATTCAACTTCTAGAGGTCAGGAAAGTCTTCCAGAGGGCCGGAGAATCAGTTTCATCAGAAGAGATAGGCAAAACAACTTCATCAGAGGCAATTCCGAACTTAGACGTCCAAGGGTTTGTGCAAGCACTACATAGAGGCTGACTCAAAGGGTCCAGGAGGACGAATTTTCTAAAGGGAAGTTGTGTTAGGGTTGCTTGTGGAAGAAGGGAAATTCCCTTAAATAATTTTGGCGAGATTTTCTTGTTGTTTGGATTGCCAGTTGGGCATCCATAGATTGTACTCAGAATTCATTGTTGCATAATAATAAAACCCTCATCTGTTGCACTGGTTTTCCCAAGCTAGGTTTTTCTGTGGACATTTGTCCAAAAATAACGATGTCAATTTTACGTGTATGTGTTTGTGTTTGTGCTAGTATTTTCTTAGTTTACAACAATTTTATTTTCACAGTATTTTATTTGTGAAGGTTGCAGTGTGATTTATTCAGTGTTTGTTGTAGCAAGTAAATTGTTAAAATTAATTAACAACTAGAAGAATAATTTCCAATTGTTGCAATAGGATTTGAGTTTTGGAATTTTCACATGGTATAAGAGCGTAAGTTATCAGCCAGGAAGTTTAAAAGCGAAAGAGAAAATTTTGTTGCTCAGAGGGAGCAGCAGGCCGAAATTTTCAAAGGTAGCGCAGTACCCAGACAAGCAAGCCGAATTGCTAGGGCAGAAATTTGATTTTCAATTGCAGGGTTGCAAAAAAGTCAAATTGCTTGGGTTAGTGATTCTAACAGTCAGAGGGAGCAGCTACAACCATATTCTCACTAAGCAGATTCCTTGGTTGGACGCAAAGGGTTTTATAGTAGTAGAACCAGCATCGGGTGGAAGAGAAAAGCACACACAGCAGAGGGAAAATTTCTCTCAGGGAACTTCGAGTCTCAGAAGTTCGGTTTTTCCAAGCAGATTGGCAGTAGCAGCTAGCAAATTTGTGCATTCTGGGAGGGAGTGCAAGTAGCATAGCAGCAACCAAGCAGAGAGAAAGAGCGAGTTTTCGAATTGATCAGAGATGGCCACAGCGGGGCTTGGAGATCAGGATAGGTTCGATGGAGCCTCCAACTACATCACCAGGAAGTCTAGGATGTTCATCCTTCTAGATGAATATGGCCAGAAAGCCTACATAGATAATGTGGTGGAAGTTCCCCAGGATGCAGACCAGCTCAATGAATACAAGAAGGAAATGGCAAAGGCAAAGCAGTTGATCCTAGATGGAGTCTAGGATCACATAGTCTCACATATTTTTGGCAAGAATACTGCCAGAGAGATGTGGGTAGCTCTCTCCACGCTATATCAAGGTACTTTCAAGCAACAAAAGATGTTCCTGGAAGAAAAGTTGTGATTCATAAGGATGCAGAAAGGGGAAGGCATAGATCCCTTCCTCACCAAGATTCAAGAGGTCTGAGACCATCTTGCAGCTGTTGGGGCAGCGCCTCAACCTTGAGAGCTAGTACGGTTGGAACTATAGTGTCTCGGAGGATTGGCAAGTCTTCGTCCAAAATATATTTGGGAGATACATGCTACCAGGATGGGACAGAATGTGGGCTGACTTCCAGCAGGGGGAGTTCAAGCGAGCTCTGATAAAGAGCTCCATCAGTGGCAGCAATAGTAGCGGACCGTGTTGAAAAGTGTAACTAGGTTCGGACTTCATAATGAGGTGTAAATATGAGTTTATGTAATTGATGTAAAGAAGAAAATAAAATTATTTCTTTGTAATGCTTGGATCATGGGTTTCATGATCAAGGAATTTTATTTTAGTTAAGGTTCCCATTGTGAGCCTTTAGGTTTGTCATCAAGTCATAAAATTATATTGAGTCAATGTCATGTAAGGAAGGCTCTTCTTTGGGCATGTTTCAAATATATGTGAGTCAATATAGGTCTAAAATTGTAAAGGGAAACCCTCCCAGATCAAGGATACAAACCACAAGTCAAGTCGACCTAGAAACTTCATCAAGTCAGCCTGTCAAGAGATGTCAGCCTATTTTGCAAGCCCAACAGCGCCTATATAAAGGAAGACTCGACCTCTCTCAAAAGTACACTTGGAAGAAATCACAGAAGTTCGATTTAGCAACAAGGAGTCACATACCATAGCGAAGGAACAACGAAAGGAATAATGAAAAGCAAATTTGTTTCAGACCTGTTTTGAGACATTCTTTCCACACGTATGATCTGCAATTAGGGCACACTTCTCGGCTAAGATTACAGTCACCATAGAAGGCTGAATTTCGGTAAAGGAGAAGTCATCTTGGAGGCCGAGTGGTTGAAGTAAAGATTATCACCAAGTGAAGAAGAAAGGAAGGGATTTTCCCCATTATCTTGACTACACGAATTGCCTAGGGTTTCTGCAGTTAAATTGAATTACAGACATAGGATTGCAGGTCTAAAACAGGAGGTCGAAGGAGAAGCCATTATTATTGGAAGGCTTGTTTGACTAAAAATTGACTTTGTGCAAGAAAAGGGTTCATCAGATTACTTGATCATGGAAGGGTTGTGGTCAAGGGTCCTGGTCACGGTCTTGGTATTCGTCAATTGAAGTCTCTATAAGAAGAAGAATTCGTTTGGGTTTTCCTCTCAAGTGGGAGAGGTATTGGCCCTGCCTTATAGCCTACATTTTGTGTCTCTTGTCTCTTTATTGTTATGTTTTGGTAGTTCTTTGATGAAGAAGAACACTATAATAATCTAACTAAAGAGAAGATCCTAATCTAGTGAAGTAAAAATCATTCACAAGCAGTTATCATTAAAAGAGAAATCTCCTAACCTTGATGCCCTAGATTTCTCAACATGGTTACAAAGCTAAGGTCACAAAGTCAAGGAAAGGGCATCTTATCAAGTGACATTCAAGGATCAAATCTCGAGGAAGGCATCAAAGCAAATCTCGAGGAAGGCATCAAAGCAAATCTATAAGATCATCTTGAAGTCAAGATCCACAAAAGAAGCATCAAAACCCTATATCAAAGAAGAAGTCTACACTAGAAAGAAGTCTTGGAATCATCCAGTCATCTCAAGGGACCTCATAGACTCTACTCAAGTTGAAGAGATCCACAAATCCAAGCAATTTCAAATCTATTCATCCAAGAGAAGCACTTCAAGGACAAAGATCACATTATTATCTTGAAGAAAGTCAAAACAATAGTTCAATAAACATTCTTGGGATCTGCACTCAATCATAACTTCAAAACTTTGAGTTGGAGTATATTGAAGACTACTCATTTAGAGGAAACAAAATCAAGGGCGTTGTCATCATTAGAGAAAGCAATCTCCCTCTCTCTGAAGCAAAGGGTTTCATCTCAAAAGGACATCCTTATCCTTGAAGAAGATCATCCAAGAAGAATCAAAAAATCATCAATCATCATCAACAAAGGGATCAAGTTGAAGAGTTCATCTTCACATGACAAGTAAGTATTTGTATTTCTATAAATTAAATTTAGTAAAATGACTTCATTTTGCAAGGAGATCACCAAATTGGTTGGGTCATCGAACTTCCTTGCATGGAAAAGGAGGATGGATTTAGTCCTCAAGGAAAATGAAGTTATTGATCATGTCAATGGCAAAGTCTCCAAACCATCTGAAGGGAAGGCATTATCAAATATATGAAAAAGGATCTAAGGGCTCAAAGGATCCTTATAGAACCATCAAGGATTCCCTCATCCCATATGTAGCAAATTTGGAGTCATCAAAACAAATATATGATAGGCTAGAAAAATTATTCTCTGAAAGCACGTCAAGAAAAATCATATCACTAAGATCTTATCTTTGTAAATTGAAAGCATCAAAGGATGAAGGGATATTTCCATCTCTCACAAAAGCATCTCTAATAAGGGATCAACTTCAAGATCTAGGAGAAACGATATCCGATAACGAAATGATTACCGGTGTTCTAAATGCTCTAACTGATGATCAAGGAAACCTTGTATCAAAGGCCTATGAAGAGAAGAAAGCTATCCCATTCAATAATTTGTGGTCGCTATGTAAAAGTGAAGAAAACAAGTTAAAGGCAAAAAGTGACACAACTGAGCAGGGTCAAACATTTGTTGTCATGTCAAGAAGCAAAGGGATATTTGGCAAGTTTAGTCCTCAGATAAAGTGCTATGGATGTCAAGCATATGGGCACTTCAAGAGAGACTATCCTAAGCTCAAGAAGGACAGAAACAAAAAAGAAGCCAAAAAGAAGAAATTCAAGGAGGAAGTCAAAGATCTCCACTATTATTGAGATAAGTTTTTCCTCACCTATTTCTTCACAAGTTTATGTTTTTTTGCTATGGAATATAATTATCATGATAGGAATCATTAAAAGCATGATAGGATGCATCGTGGCATCATAGAAGCATTAAAAGCTCGTGACATCATCATAGAAAAGCATGGAAGATAGCTGAAGTCTATGGCAATCACCTATGGAAGTATATAGTTGTTGGTAACCTCATTAGTAATATAGGTGGTATTTATGGGAAAAGGAAGAAAAATTCATCCAGTACAAAGCTCATCATACATCAGACAAAAGGAAACATTTGCCGAATAAGAATACATAAGATCCTCTATTGGAATCTTCGTCAGAAGGTTCACCAATCAAAAGGAAGCAAGGGTTTCATCAATAATTCCAACTTGTGGAATTCATGGAATGATGGTATGACAACAAAAGAGGTGAAGTAGATCAACGAAATCAAGGAAGTCGTTGAAGGAAGTTTGTATGACCTAAAGGAAAATGAGGTATGTATGCTTGTATTCTATATTGAAGAGTCATGTCATATGGTTGCAGGTAGCATGGATAAATGCTCTATCTCAAGAGCATGATCAAAAGAAAGGATCCCCTCCTTTGAAAAGATGCAGGAAGGCATGGGGCACACATTGTCTGGATGAAATCAACATAATATGTCCTCATATGGAATGTGAGGTGGTTGACAAAATTGGAGGAACTATGACTGGAAGTTCCTTAAAGGAAATGTGTGAAGAAAGAAAGGAAGAGATCATGAAATATGCAACTATGGAAAAGGCACTCAACATCCAAGGACTGAGAGATTTCACTATGATATCTCCATGAAAGATATGAAGACTTAGATAAAGTCTAGAAAAAGAAAGAGACCTATGACACTATATATCTTTTGGAGATGTGTCAATATGTACTCAGAATGTTGATGCAAACTAGAAGATGTCGTGACGAAAGACCATCACAAAGGTAATTTTAATTTAATGTTCATTCCTTTATTTTTAATGATATCTGGTTGGGCTTGTGCGGAGTTGCCAAGTGAAGATCTATGAATATCTTTTGCCCATGATGTCCATGTAGTAGGATGAAAGATCCTTAAGGAAACATGGCACGAAGAAGGCAGCGTGGCATGAAGGAAGGCCAGATATGAACTGATGAATCACTTTCCGCTGAAAGGAATAATGATATGACTAACTCATGGATGAAAGTGATGGATGGTTTGTGCCCTACAATGAAGTCCTAAAACATGAAGACTCTTGAATAAAGAAGAGAAGTTCATGACATCGTGAGGAGGAGTTCTTCTAGTAGTTGGTTGTCCCATCATCTCCCCCTGAGGAGTTGTTGTAGGTGCCTAATTAAGAGGGAGCCTAGAAACAAGTTTCTTACTTGGTAGAAACTTGGAAGCAAAATTCCTAAGCCAAGAGGGAGCTTAGGTACATTCCTTATGTAGAAAGGAGTACATTCCTTTATGGGAATAGGTATGTCCTCCCTAATTAAGAGGGAGAGATAAACACATCATTCTTGTCTTCACTTGGGAAGACAGAATAGAGGATTGGGTGAATATCTAGCATCTGATGCTCTTTGAGGATGAGTTAGGGCATCCAAGATAAGAGTAGTCGTAGAGGATCGATATTCTTTGAGGACTGGGAATCCAAGATAAGAATAGTCCTGGTGGAACACACCCTAAGAACCCAGGGGGAGTATGTTTCGAGAGAGACAATGATGAGGGTGTCTATACATCATTGGTCTAGCCAACATTGAGCTCAGATCTCATGGAGAGATAGAGTTGTTAGTCAAGGCCTTGCTATGTGACAATGTTGGATGATATGATGCTATACATATGAGCTACTAATCTGACTCTTTTTATGAGAATTCTTCCGATTGAGAATGTCCAAGTACCTTTTATGGATTATGAATACCTCCTTAGTTAAGAGGGAGTGTTGAAAAGTGTAACTAGGTTCGGACTTCATAATGACATGTGTAAATATGATTTTACGTAATTGATGTAAAGAAGAAAATAAAATTATTTCTTTGTATTGATTGGATCATGGGTTTCATGATCAAGGAATTTTATTTTAGTTAAGGTTCCCATTATGAGCCTTTAGGTTTGTCATCAAGTCATAAAAGTCTATTGAGTCAATGTCATGTATGGAAGACCCTTCTTGGGCATGTTACAAACATACATGAGCCAATATAAGTCTAAAATTGTATAAGCAACCCCTCCAAGATCAAGGATATAAACCACAAGCCAAGTCGGCCTAGAAACTTCATCAAGTCGGCTTGCCAAGAGATGTCGGCCTATTTTTGGCCTCTCTCAAAGTACACTTGGAAGAAATCACAGAAGTTCGATCTAGCAATGAGTCACATATCATAGCAAAGGAAGAACGAAACTTAAAATGAAAAGCAGATTTGTTTCTGACATGTTTTGAGATGTTGTTTCCACACATGTGATCTACAATTAGGGCACACTTCTCAACTAAGATTATAGTCACCATAAAAGGTTGAATTTTGGTAGAGGAGAAGTCATCTTGGAGGCCAAGTGGTTGAAGTAAAGATATCTCATCAAGCGAACAAGAAAGGAAGGCATTTTCCCCATTATCTTGATTACACAAATTGTCTAGGGTTTTTGCAGTGAGATATAATTGCAGACAGAAAATTGCAAGTATGAAAAAGAAGGTCGTAGGAGAAGCCATTATCATTGGAAGGCTTGTTTGACTAACAGTTGACTTTGTGCAAGAAAAGGGTTCATCAGATTACTTGATCTTGGAGGGGTTGTGGTCAAGGGTCATGGTCATGGTCTTGGTATTCATCAATTGAAGCCTTTATAAGAAGAACAATTCTTTTCGGTTTTCCTCTCAAGTGGGAGAGCTTTTGGCCCTAGATGATAGCAGCCTACGTTTTATGTCTCTTGTCTCTTTATTGTTTATGCTTTGGTACTTGTTTGATGAAGAAGAACACTATAATAATCTATCTAAAGAGACGATCCTAATCTAGTGGAGTAAAAAGCATTCACAAGTAGTTATCATTAATAGAGAAATATCCTAATCATGATGCGCCAAATTTCTCAACAGACCGAAGGGTGTGAAGGAGGAGGAGAATGTGGCCCTCGCATCAAAGGGTCCCAGTCGGGGCAAGGGGAACAAAAGAAGAAGAAGAAGGATCTATATAAGGTCAAGTGCTTTAGGTGTGGCGAGTTTGACCACCACAGTACCCAATGTCCTCTCAGAAAGAAGGACAAGCATGAGAAACAGGACCAAGCAGTAGCACACGCTGAGATAGATAGGTTGTCCTCCAAGTTGGAGGAAGACTTTGCGATGATGGCAGCATACCTCCAGGAGTGAGGTGGGGTTATTTGGATTTGTAGCCCCAAACAGCTACAAAGATAGGGCAAGGTACTTGAGGAGTCCACCTCATAGATCATTACCTGGCTATGGGGGGGGCACAGTATTCAGTAGCAGGATGCATCAGTGGCAGTTGATGTAGTCAGTAACAGAGTGACAGTGGCAGACTAGTAGCAGTCAGATGCTAAGGAGCGCAGTGCATTGTTGACAACAGAGCAGGTGGCTCAGTGCAGAGTTGGCAGCAACGCAGATTCTTCAGTGACAATGCAGAGGCTAGTAGCAGTTAGGACCGAAGAGGCAGATGCATCATATTGAACACAGTTGATTCTTTATTTTGGATGTTTCTCAATTGCAGTAGTTGCAGTTGCAGCAGCAACATATGAGAGGGGGTTGCAGTGCAAATGAAGTGTTGGCCTCAGTATGGCAGTGTCAGCAACAACACAGATGCAACATCAGAGTTTCACAGTGGTTGGTGGGCAACAGTAGCGTGACAAGAGGTGATACAGAGACAAGGTGTTGTGGCAAGATGTCCAACACTAGAGAGAACATAGTCCTCGCTAAGAGGGAGTGTTAGTTTTTGTGGCATCGGATGTGTTCCAGCCACGAAAATTGGTGTAGAGGCTAGAATAATGAGATCTCCAAAACCCAGAAATCGTTTCTAGAAATTCCACCTAGAGATGACTTAATTAGATTATTAACCATTTTTTTTATATTTCCTAAGTCTAAACTTAGGAAAACTGGTTAATTAATCAAAATTAATTAAGTCAAGGTGAGAATTCTCTAGAAACTCACACAAATTGATCCAGAAATGATCTGAGCCATAGATTAAGATTTAATCTTGGTCGTTGGAGTCCCAACAGGAAGATATAAGAAGGGATGGATGTCGCAATGGAGAACACTCCAGAGTCACTTGGAGAATTCGATTTCCCAGAGTAGCAGTAGTCAGTTGGCAGAGAGCTCGAGCTTCAGTGAGGAAGCTGGACAGTGACAGGCAAAGACTCTGATCCGAAGCAAGTTTTCCAGATCCAAAGAGGCAATAGCAAGGAGGCCGAGTTATATTCCCAATGAGGCAGCACAGAGGACTGCACAGTTGCTTCAGAAAAGCAATTCAATTTCGCTGGAGGAAAAATCGATTCAGCTTTCCAAGGCCGCGAAATTCTTCTAGAGCGCCGAAGAATCAATTTCCTAAGCAGAGACAGTCAGAACAACTTCATCAAACGCAGTTTCGGACTTAGACGTCCAAGGGTCTGTGCAAGCACTATGTAGAGGCTAACGCAAAGGGTCCACGACGACGAATTTTTTGAAGGGAAGTTGTGTCGACATTGCATGCGGAAGAAGGGAAATCCCCTTAAATAATTTTGGCCATATTTTCTTGTTGTTTGTATTTCCAGTTAGGCATCCATAGATTGTACTCATAATTCACTGTTGCATAATAATAAAACGCTCATTTGTTGCACCGGTTTTCCCAAGTTGGGTTTTTCAGTAGACATTCGTCCAAAAATAACGGTGTCATTTTCATGTGTGTGTGTGTGCTAGTATTTTCACAGTTTCCAGCACTATTATTTCCGAAGTATTTTATTTGTGAAGGTTGCAGTGTGATTTATTTAGTATTTTCCATAACAAATAAATTACTAAAAATTAATTAACAATTAAAATAATAATTTCCAGTTGTTGCAATAGGATTTCAGTTTTGGAATTTTCACATATGTAACAAAGAGTTGTAAGGAGTTTTCTCTATGGAAGCATACTAGTCTACTTTTGTGTGAACATCTTGTGACAAAAATTATCAGCGATTTGTCTAAACCTCATAGGCTCAGAATTTCATGACATATTTTAACTGACAAGCATATATGTTGTATGCCATCAAATGTGTGAATAGGTTCTGCAACATTATTATGACCTAATCTCAATTGGTTTCTACAATATTTTTTTATGGAGCACTGCAACACGACCAAACTGAAGCTTAGAATTTGATACAATTCGCTACCAAGAACTAATATTTATCTAATAAAATATTGAACTAACCAAAATTGTAGTAACAGGGGTATTGGTATTTAGAACCTTGTTGAAACATTTGATGGCTAGAACAGACCTATAAATGATGTTATTGAATACTGACATTGTTGGTGGTGTTTTTGTCCAAGAGGAACATCACATTGATTGCCATTATTGTATGCATGTTGCTATTATCCAAGAATTTGTATCACTAAGGCCTGTCGTTGTTATAGTTTGGACAAAGTTTGTTCTGCAGATAGAAATTTGGGCTTGATACTATTGATGAGCAAGAGTTTACTATGGTTGACTAAATTGGTTTGGTTTGGTTTGGTATCCAAATTGTCTTGCTTACAAGATGAAATTACTCCCAGAACTTTATCTCAGAGACGTTTTGTGGATCTATCTCTCTGCTGCTAGGGTTTTCCATTGGATATACATGTTGAGCAATAATAGATATGTATGTTCAGTTAAGATTTTTGAGTGCTATTGGATTGTTTTTTATTTGTTTGGTGAGCAAAGAAAGTTAACATTGTTATTGACAACCTTATATGGTAGAGTGATAGAGTCAACAAATTGATTTGATGTTGTTTATATTGAGTAGAGGTGGGTCCAATCTAAAAATATATGAAACACGGTCCACTATTGTAAGTTGAAGGTTGGAGCCTTCAGGGAAAGTGGTGGCTTGTTGAGTAAGCTGGCAGGGTGGCGTAAGGTGGAGATTGGAGGCTCCTTCAAGTTGGAGCCTAAGAACATTTCAGAGTAGAGGGGCGCTGCTAGGGCAAGTTGGAACCTAAGAACACTTCAGGGTAGTAGGGTGTTGCTAGGGCAAGTTGGAAGTTGCAAGGAGTTGGAGCATGCATCCTTTCAGTTGGAGCTGATAAAACCAAGGGGTTGAAGCCTCCTTCCAGTTGAAGTCAGTAGATCAGAGTGTTGGAGAATCCTTTCAGTTGGAATTGATAAAACCAAGGGATCGGAGCCTCGTTCCAATCAGAGTTGATAAACCAAGGTGTTGGTTATTACTTTCAATTGGAGTTGACAAACCAAGGGGTTGGAGCCTCCTTCAAGTTGTTACTGGAGGATCTTGGAAGTTGGAGCTTCCTGCTGATATAATCATTAAGGCTTATATTTAAAGCGTTCGATGGTTTTTCTCCCGAAAGTATTTCCACCTAAAGATCTCTCATGCATTGTCTTTAATGTTATGCATTGTTGAATGTTGTTGTTAAGTGTTTGATGTTTACATGCTATAATTTAAAATTGTCAAAAAGCACGTAACACTGATTGACCCTCCCCCCACCCCCAGTATTGTTGAATGTTCTAACTTAAGTAAAAATAAATGTCTCCAAGTATAGCACTCCTTTCTTGAGTAAAAACAACATATGTATGAAAAAACTACCCCCCAAAATATCACAAACCTTCCAAAATAACCACCCATAAAAGAAAATATGATTGGATACAAGTAATTTCTTTTTTTAATGCACTTTTTTCATGTTTAAAATGTAGTAAACAAAAATCTTGTTTTTTATGGTTACAAAATATTTTTGCAAGTATATGAGAATATATATATGGCATCATTGATAATTGATAAGATGGTGATAATTACAATGAGCCTCATGACAATGAACTTATATGCATTCATTCATCATGAATACTAGGTGTCCTTTGAACTTTTAATAATCTACTTATTACCATTTGTCGAGATTTGTAGCTTGGGAGGAAATCCAAACCCTAGGGTTCAGGCTTGTGGAGTAATTGGCACCACAAAAGTGCTTTGTGCGCTAAGAACCCAAGGTGTGGGCTTTGGACCCAAAGTTGTGGGTGTGAATCCACAAGGAGTTTTGATGACTTGGCACATGGAGATGAAAGAACACCCTCAAAGGAGCAAGGAGCAGTTTCAAGCACCATGAGAACCCTTGTCAAAGTGGAGATATTAATTATATGTTTAAGTGGGTGAATTTGTCTAAAGTCTCAAGTTGACCTTAGTTAAGAAGACCCTCTCGGAAGGGCTAGTCAATACCCGAAGGAGCATATAAATAGAGGAGACATTGAGGCTCAAAATGATCATCCAAAGTGTGAAATATCACAAGATATCTCTTTGAAGGTAGTCACAGCTCTAGGATACCAAGTGAAGGAAGAAGAGGATTCTTTGGGCTAATTCCTCGTAGCAAGGAACCTTAATCTTATTCTAATTTTTCTCTAATCTCTAGGGTTTGTAGATAGTCTAAGAAGAAATTGGAAACCCTAGTAAAGTATGGAATTGAATTTGAAACCCTAGAATTAACATCTTGAAAGATGATTTAGGGTTTGAAGTTTGTTATCGTACTCTTGTACTTCTATACGTTGCACTAAGAGGGAGCATTTCATGTAGAAGCTTCCACTTTCTTACAAAAGATAAGCATTGTGTTGATATTTCTAGCTTTACCTTTATTGTCCTTTCTCTTGTATTTTCCTTAGAAGGACTAAGCTAGCAGGTATAAGGATTATGGCTAGATTCAGAGGAAGGCTTCAAAGGAAAGACGTGTATTGTAAAAGAAGCCTTGTTGCAAAAGATACCCTACAAGGTTTGTGATAGAAACAACTCGAGGTATGTATAAAAACCTATAGGAAGTATTCTTCATATAAGAAGATATGATCATTCTGCATTAGCTTTATATTACTAACTCTCTCATGTCTAGGATGTTGAATCATCAAGATTCTTATTTAGGATGATTAATCTTTAGATTAAATTAACCCTTACTATAACATGTATCTTTTGTTCACTTTGGTAAAACCCTAACCTTTAGTTGCCACTATAAAAACCCTAGCCTCTTTTTGCTTAGGGTATGTTGATGATGAAACACTAGTCTACTTAGGGTTTGTTAATAAAGTCTAGAACATATGATGAAATCCTACTCTCTTGATGTTTAGGGTTTGGTAATATTATGATAAACCCTACCTTTTAAGGTTTGTTATTGATGTCTAAGATATTTGATGAAAACCTAGATGTTTAGGGTTTGATGATTAAGGTTTATGACAAAACCCTTATAATAATGAAAGTTCCTAGGAATGAAACCCTAATGTGTATATGCTTTTGTTTGATAAAAACCCTAGCTTGGTCGAGCTGGTATCTAACATTAAAGTGTTTATGTTTGTATCTAGGGTTTACGATAAAACCCTAGTAAAGGTTGTTGTAAGATTCTAGGGTATGATAATGAAACCCTAGATGTAAAAATGATTTCGCTATGATTATAATACTAATTGGATTTAGGTCTTATCCTGAAGGAATCTAGGGTTTGTAACAAAAACCCTAGCAAAGTTGTTGTAGGAAGTCTATGGTATGCAAGATGTAACCCTTGTTGATTGAAAACCTAACTAGGTTTAGGTTTTGGATGTCTAAAGTTTGATTTAATCCTAGATGCTCCCATTGTGCTAATATGCTAACACTGATAAAATCGATTTCATGCTCCTACATGTTTGTGCTTGGTTGAACTGGTTGTTGAAGATTTGCAGGTACATAGTCTTCAAGATGTTGAAGATGTCTACCTACCTCATAATGACTTAATGAGTTGTTGTAGTGGCTACAACCACCCTCCAAAATTTTGCCTTAGCCTGTTTTGGAGCCTCCCTACCAACCTTACACAACACCTTGCCTTGCTTCGTCAAGTCCTGAAGCTTCAGTGTCTTTCTTGCACAAAGACAACCTGTTGATCAGAGTTGACCTTTTCCCCTCACAGGCTGCTCACCCGAACTTGGTCCAGCTGCAGGCTGAGCAGCTTCCCCTTGAAAATTGCGCATTTCTGGAGGGCAACCAACCTTCCCTCCATAAATTGCGCAATCCCCTCTAACAGCCTGTTGGGCTTCAAGATTGTGCAACCCTGCCAGCCAACCCTCCTAGCAAGATTTGCGCAAATTTTCCCAACAGCAATCAGCGGCTCAGCCCAGAAATTGCACAAACCCCCTGGGCAGCCAGCTCAGCTCCCAACCAGAAATGCGCATTTTTCTCCAACAGTTGAGCAGTGTCTTGCAGGTGCAGCTGAGTTGACCGGTTCCCTCCGGGACGGAACAAAACAAACTTGCATGCATAGGTTGCTTCTCCTAAGGCAACGCTTGTCTCAAGGATCTATATTTATCAGTTGAAGGTTACATGCAAGGAGCAATTCAAAAACCTCCCACCAAGAGTCGCTTCCACTAGATTTGTGGCATGCGCGTCACAACCTTGATGTTATCGAAACTCATCAACCAGACGCTGCAGAGCTCATTCCTCACATCAACCTTGCAGCTCTGACATCCCACATCACATCTAGGAGCAGTCGGCACATTCAGCTCAGCTACCTTGGGGTAAGCCCGCTTCCCATGCCTTGTGCTGCATTTATGTCGCTTTTTGTGTTTTCGCTTGTATGAGTATTGTTTGCTTGATTTCTTTGAGCGTTTGATGTTGTTTACATGTATATTAGCCTGTCCTAGCTCTGTTTCAGTTTTCGTTGCTATCTCAATGCTATCGCATGCATGAAACTGTTTTGCACAGACGTTCGCCCAACCGGCAAACTGCCTCACCCACATGCATGTTAATCTGTTTGTTGAATCATTCATTCATGTTTTGCATGCGTTGTTAATCACTTCTGCTATCACTTCGTGTTGCCATGCATTCATTGACTTGCTTTCACTTGCCCGTCGGCGAGTTGAGCCTACCTTGGCTCGGGCACCGCTTTCACTAAGGCTGCATTGCGCAATCTGGGAAAGGGAGGCTCACGTTCCTCTTCAGATTTGCACATTCCTGCCCAACACTGCCTCCAAGACTGTTTTGCGCATTCCTGGAGGATAGTCGCTGCTTGGCCCAAGAAATTGTGCAAATTTGTCCCTAGGCCAACAGTCCTTCCCAGCGTTCAGCAGCCAGACTGGACTGTGCATTGCGCAATTCCATCAGTCAGTCAGTCTCCCAGCAGCCCAGACTGTGCCTTGTGTAGTCTTGGCAGTCGGTCTCCCAACCTCCCGTCTGAAATTGCGCAACCTTCATGATCATTCACCCAAGTATGTTGCAAGTCAGTTCTCATGTTCATTTTGGTTTTCAACTGACAGATTGCTTGCTATGAGAATTGCCATGTCTCCAGGTATCGCAGGTGTTCATCTGCCTCTCAGCAGTACAGGTATAATGGTTTCCAGGAGAGCAAAGACGAAGACATCGTTTAGAGCACGCTTGGGGATGCAGTCGATCAAGTGTCTAAGAGCTTGCCTAGTCACGAAGACATCAAGTTGTTCATAGACAAGGACATCAGCAGCATCACAGCGAGCAGCATCATAAACAGCAGTTGAAGGCAACATATTGAATGCAGCAAATGCAAGAGGAAGGTTGTCGACAACACGGAGGCGGAAAAAGGTTGCAAGCTCGAGCAGGTCCATTGATGATGAAAGCAACTTTGGAGACTCCGGCTATGAAGTGACGGCTCGACATGAAGATCGCGCGAATGCAGAAGATGGAACAAAGGAGTTGCATGTGTTGAAGCAGCAACTCAGGAAGAACATGACGCTGCACAGACAGACGAATGAGTTGCAACAGGAACAGGAACAGCAATGGACGCAACATGCACTCACTGATGAAACTGCACCCGTACAAGTTAAAGATCCATCCCAGCAGCTAAGACGAAGCAAACATGGTGAGCAATGCTTTTGATCACATGCAAGGGATTCAGCAGCATGCATGTCATTGCGTGCATGCATGCAACCCAACCCATTCAGCACAGTCACCAGGGCGAAGACAAGAAGCAAGTCCAACTGGAGCTGAACATGTACTTCGGCAAGTGGATGCGCATGACCACCAGCGCACACTCAAAGATCAGCACGGACATTGTATCAGAGTGTTGTCGGTTCAGCGGCACCCAAGAAGACCATGCACATGTTAGCAGACGAGTTGGATGAAGGGGCTGAACCAATGCACTAGTTGCAATAGAGGCAAAAGTTCGCTTCAGCGAGATGTCACCATGAGGTGTATGCACACCATCATGGACGACCAAGCTTGGCATCAGCTCACCACATTCACCATCACAAGCATGTCAAAGAGTTAGTCTCATCACAACGGACCGAGTGTCAGTGATGTCTTGCAAGGCTTGCTCAAGCCACGTTGTCTCACATGAGTACATGTGCATTGTAATGTTGAGTCATGTCAAGTGTAAGTCAAGTGTCAATGGTTGGATGTAACATTCATAGAGTAGGTGAAGAGTCATGAGGGTAGTTGAACGGTCACAAAGGGGAATGTCAAGGGTCACCCCACCCTTTGCTATAAATAGTCCCTCATAACTCATTGTAAGGGCTATTAGTCAACCAAGCTTCTACTAAGACTATCTTGAAGAAAACTTGGACAATATTGTAACACGCCTTAGCTTCTCCACTACACAGAGCTAGTTCATCTCTTTGGAGGAGCCGACGGATGTGGCTGTAACATTCCACTAATGGGGCTAGCTGGTTTACATGGTGTATTGTATGATTGTCACTTACACTTTTATATAATAAAAGCCAGCACATTTTCATGCATATGTTGTTATTGTAGTTGGACTGCTCCGGTTGCCTTAATGATATATGTTGTTTAACTTACGTACTTGTATATGAATTGATTTGTGTGCAATTATATGAATCTTCTTGTTAATGTGTTGCATATGTTTTTAATGTTGTCACCATCTGTGTTGACTACTCTGCCGGACACCAGATAGACCTTTCTCATGAACCTTGTTATATCAACCGGCACACTCGTCTCGGACTGATCCGTGAGTGTTGTTCGTGTTATCTTACCTTGTATAGTGTGACTGTCGCATCCATGTCGACTTCTCTATCGGAAGTTGTGCATGTCCTTTGCGTTGTGTGTTCCTAGCCGAGTTGGGACTGATCCCTTTCAACCTGGAACCCACCTTCACCTCCTTGCCCCCTTTGAAGTGACCTCTCATACACATTCCTTAACTCACCTCATCAGTCACACCCTTGCTACTGGTAGAGTTATCTGACTTGCCTCTATGCGACGTTGCGGTCAAGGCATTACCTTAGGACCCACTGTTGGAACTCCTACAACAAATGGCCTTTGTTCTAATAGGGACTTCTTATCGGGGAGATCCCCTTAACATGTTGGAGGGTCCAGCATCGTCAACATGAGCATGATGGAAGATGGAGTTGTCGATGACCTTGTAGCCATGAAAAGTTAGAAATGATGTTCTGGAAGAAATGAAATTTTATAAGGTCAAAGAAGGATGCTTCTATGGAGATATGTGTGGTTTATGTGATAAATTAAGCAGCTTCAAAATAGTTGAAGACCCCAGAGTTTTGTGTTAGCATACAAGATCATCTACATTTGAAGTTTAATATTGGTTGGGTTTATGAAGCTACTAGATGTTCTAATAGTTGAACAAGTAGTTGATGTGTGAATCTCTCCTTGAGAAGTTTTGAATATTTAACAAGCATGCTTGGATTGATAGGGAGAGATGAAGTACCATAAAATTGCATGTACAACATTGTTGAAACGTGTAACTAGGTTTGGTCTTCATAATGACATGTAATTATGTAATGTGATGTAAAGAAGAAAAATAAATTTATTGTATTGCTTGCTTCATGGGTTTCATGAGCAAGAGATTTATTTTTGAGTCAAGACTCCCTTTGAGAGTCTTTAGGAATTATTTGTCATCTAGTCATAAAATGACAGAGTCATCGTCATGTAATGAAGTCATGTTACACTTTGTAAAAGGTCAAATTTGTCTATGAAAAATATCCTTCAAGACCTTGTCACTTATCCTCTTCAATTCGGCCTACAACGATGGAAGAACATGCAAGAAGAAGAGGGCCTAACCTCTAGGGATCATGTCGGCCTAAAGGACATGTGTGGAAGTGTATATATAGCCACACTCGACCTCACTTAGAGGTAAGCAACTCGACTTACATTCGATCAAGCAAAAGTGCGAAGAAGGGGAGAAGTGCGAAGAAGAGGCTAACAAGAGAAGTGTGAAAAGGGTTTTCTTCTGCGGCAGCGAAGAAATATTATTTTGGGGCAAATAAAGTTTTCTTCTAGGGCAACGGAGAAAGATTCTTTTGGAGCAGCGAAAGAGCATTCTTCTGGGGCAGCAAAGAAGTATTCTTCTAGGGCAGCGAAGGAGGTTTCTTCTAGGGTCAACAAAGGAGAGTTTCTTCTAAGAAAGTGAAGGAGAAGTTTCTTCTGGGATAGCAAAGAAGGGATTCTTTTGGAAGGGTTCTTCTAGATAATCGAGATTCTCTAGAGGAAGCCAGTGAAATTATAGAGATTGAGTTTCTCTAGGAGAGGTCAAAAAGAAGCAGTATGAAGGATACAGACCGAGATTCTCTCGAAGGAGTTGAGTACAATTCCAAATCAAGAAGGAAAGTCGAAGGGAAGAGGCGGAGCACATCAAGAATAGTCACAAGATTCTTGGGAGGATACTAGAGTCAAGGGTCTGTGTCATGGTCTTGGTACTCATCAATTGAAGATCTAGAGGAAGAATTTTGAACATGATTTTCCTCTCAAGAGGTGAGAGGTTTTGGCCCTAGCTGACAAGCCTACATACTGTGTCACTTGTCTTTTATTGTGCATATTGGTAATTGTCTTGATGAAAAGAACACAATAATAAGAAAAGGATCATAAGATAAGAAGTAAAAGTATATCACAAGCAATTATTAAGCATAGAAATATTTTAACTATCCATGCCCTAGATTTCTCAACATGGTATCAGAGCTTACTTAGGTGTTGAAGACAAAAAGGGGCATTCAAGCAAAGTAGACACACGAGAATCAAGCTTCAAAAAAGGATCGTAGCAAATCAAAGGGCTATCAAGGGCAAGATCTTCAAAACCCTAGATCGAAGAAATCTACACCAACAAGAGCCTTGAAATTATCTTCAAGAGGGAAGCAGGAAGAAAGACGGAAACCCTAGAAGCACTTCAAAGATCATCACTCATACATCACCAAAGAAGTGGAAGCTCTTCAAATCTAAGGAAGGTTAGATAGAAAGGCAATCTTCTCCCTATTGAAGCAAGGATTTCATTTGAAAAGGATCATCTGAAGCAACAAGTTTGTCATCAAGCTGAAGATTCTATCTTCACAAGTAAGTACCTTTTATTATAATCTAATCTAGTAAAAATGACTTCATGTTTCAAGGAGAACCATAAGGTGGTTGGGATATCAAACTTCCTTGCATGGAAAAGAAGCATAGACATAGTCCTCGAAGTAAATGAAGTCATTGATCATGTCCATGGAAAGGTCTCCAAGCCATTCAGAGAACATGCATTCTCTGAATACATGGAGAGGGATCTCAAGGCTCAAAAGATTCTTAAATAATTCATTAAAGATCCTCTCATTTCCTATGTAGCCAAGCTAGAGACATCTAAATAAATATATGATAAGCTTGTATAACTTTTCTCTGAAAGTACAATAGGAAAGATCGTATCACTTAGATCTGATCTATATAAATTGACGGTGTCGAAGGATGAAGGGATATCGTCGTGCCCCTCAAAAGCATCTCAAATAAAAGGACAATTGCATGATCTAGGAGAGATGGTAACTGATAACAAAATGATCTCTGTTATTCTAAATGCATTGATTGATGAACAAGGTAACCTCATATCTACTAGGGAAGAGGAAGCTATCCCATTCATCAAATTATGGTCACTATGCAAGGCAGAAGAATATAGGTTGAAAGAAAGTAACAAAAGATCAGATAAAAGGGATCAACAGTGACAAGAAGAAAAGGGAAATTTGGAAAGTTTGGTCTTGCAAAGAAAAAGAATAACATGGCTAAGGAAAGATGCTATGGTTGTCAGAAACTTGAGCACTATAGAAGAGATTGTCCTAAACGCAAGAGGGACAGGGAAGAAGCCCATATTACTAAGAAAGTGAAAGAACGTGAGACAAAGAAGCTTAAGAAGGAAGAAGGAAAAAGATCTCTACTATGATTGAGATGATCTTTTTCACTGAGAAGGTACTTTCCACTTGTAATTTATAGAAAGGAAGCAATGTAAATAAGATAGGGTGCATCAGATTAGAAAAGAACATTCTAATAGAAGCATTAGAAGTAAGAGTTCGTGACATGAGAAGAAGAAATAATGTCTGGAAGAAATTCTATTGAGTACAAAGAATAAGGGCTCTTGGAAACCTCATTGAAATAAAAAAGTAAAGGTCATCATCCACTGGATCATCATACAATAGTTAATAAGGAAACATCTGTCAGGTGAGGATATGAAAGATCCTCAAGTATCTATGATGGAATCCTTACCAAAGGACTCATCGATCTATATAGAACGCAAGAAGTTTCATCAGGAATTCCAACTCGTGGGATTCAAGGGAAGATGATATGATGACATAACATAAAAGCAAGTCATTCGTTCAAATGAAGTTGCTACAGTTAGTCTGGATGGCCAAAAGGAAAAATGAGATATGTATGCTCACATAGATTATTATGTCATATAGTTACAAATAATATGGATCACTATTTCCATCTTGGGAAATATGATCAAGAGAAGAAGGGATCTCCTCCTCTGAAAGATTGCTAAAAGGCATAAGTCACACTAGATGAAATCAACATAATATGTTCCCATATGAATCATGAGCAAGCTAACTATAATTGAGGAACTCTGATGGAAAGCTCCTGGGAATGAAGTGTGAAAAGAAAGGAAGAGATCGTGAAAGTATGCAAAGTAGACAGCATTCAACATCCGAGATGAAGAAGAGTTGACTAGAATATCTCCCAGAAAGATATGAAGACTCTGATAGGAGTTGGAAAAAGTTGGAGACCCTTGACAAAGGGTATCTTTGGGAAATATGTCAATCTGCATGCAGGATGCTAATACCTACAAGAAGATGTCATGATGAAAGACCATCACAAAGGTAATTTTGATTTAAGTGTTCATCTCTTATTTTTAAACTAATATCTAGATGGGCTTATGTAGGATTGCCAAAGGGAATATATGTGGATGACTTCCAAGAAAACCATGCTCAAGCATGTAAGATCCTTTCGGAAATTCTGGCATGAAAGAAAGCAGAATGACATGAAGCAAACCCAGATGGAAAACTGATGGATCACTTTCTGATGAAATGAGGACATGACTAACTCATGGATGAAAGTGATGAATGGTTTGTACCCTATGAAGAAGTCTTTGAAAGATGAAGACTCCATGACAAAAGAAATTGATGACATCAAAGAAGAAAAAGGAGATCTTCAGGCAGTTGGTTGTTCCACATGAGGAGTTGTTGTAGGTCCCTAGTTAAGAGGGAGCCTAGAAAAGAAGTTTCTTACTTGGAAGAAACTTGAAAATTCCTAAGCCAAGAGGGAGCTTAGGTACATTCCTTTTTGGTAGGAATGAGTACATTCCTTTATTGGAATGCGTCCTCCCTATTTGAGAGGGAGAGATAGACATGTCATTCTAGTCTTCACCTGGGAAAACAAAAAGGCGTATTGGGTAATCATTTGGCATCCAATAATCTTTGAGGATGAGATAGGGCATCCAATAGGAGAGTAGTCGTGGAGGACCGATATTCTTTGAGGGTTGGGGAGTCCAAGATAAGCATAGTCATCATGGAACACACCCTAAGTACTCGAGCAGGGATGTTCTTAGAGAGAAAATGATGAGTGTGTCTATAAATAATTGGTTTCGCCAGCATTGAGCTTGGATCTTGTAGAGATAAGGAGTTGTTAGTCAAGGCCTTGCTATGTAACAATGTTGGTTGATATGATGCTATACAAATGAGATACCAATCTGAATTCTTCTTATGAGAAATTCTTTAGATTGAGAAAGTCCAAGTACCATTATGAATACCTCACTAGTTAAGATGGAGCATTGAAAAGTGTAACTAGGTTCGGTCTTCATAATGACATGTAATTATGTAATGTGATGTAAAGAAGAAAAATAAATTTATTGTATTGCTTGCTTCATGGGTTTCATGAGCAAGAGATTTTATATTTAGGTGAAGACTCCCATTGAGATTTTTTATGAATTATTTGTCATCTAGTCATAAAATCATAGAGTCATTGTCATGTAATGAAGTCATGTTACACTTTGTAAAAGGTCAAATTTGTCTATGAAAAGTATCCTCCAAGACCTTGTCACTTATCCTCTTCAATTCGACCTACAACAATTGAAGAACATGCTAGAAGAAGTCGGCCTAACCTCTAGGTATCATGTCAACCTAAAGGATATGTGTGGTGGTGTATATATAGCCACACTCAGTCTCACTTAGAGGTAAGCAACTCGACTTACATTCAATCAAGCAAAAGTGCGAAGAAGAGGAGAAGAAGTGTGAAGAAGAGGCTAACAAGAGAAGTGCGAAAAGGGTTTGCTTCTGGGAAAGCGAAGAAAGATTCTTCTGGGGCAGAGAAAGAGTTTTCTTCTGGGACAGTGAAGAAATATTCTTCTAGGGCAGTTTAAGAGCATTCTTCTAGGGCAGCGAAGGAGGTTTCTTCTGGGGTCAACGAAGGAGAGTTTCTTCTGGGCAAGCGAAGGAGAAGTTTATTCTGGGATAGCGAATAGGGATTCTTCTGGATACTCATTCTGGATAACTGAGATAGAGATCTAGAGACCGAGATTCTCAAGAGGAAGCCAACGAAATCATATAGACTGAGTTTCTCTAGGAGAGGTTGAGAAGACGCAGTGTGAAGGATAGAGACCGAGATTCTCTAGAAGGAGCCAAGGAGTGCAGTTATGTAACGAATAAAATATATATTAATAATGTAAAATAATATAAATGATAACAAGCATAAATAATTATTAGTTAATTAGTAATTAGGTTGAAGAGGCATGTCTAAATGAGACATGACTCTTCATGAAGAGACCCTTGCGTGGTATATAAGCAAGCCTCTCGTTCTCATTTGAAATTCATTCTTATTCTCATTCTTATTCACACATTTAATATAATATTTATATCCTAAATGGATATCTTGACATTCTAAGTCTTTTGGAGTAATTAATCTGTAGAAGGAACTTTGTTCGCTTAATTTGGTATCAGAGGAGTGGGTTGGTGTTAGGGTTGAAGCCTAATGGTACCTATAGTGGCATATGCCTAGAGAACACCTTGGTCCCTATTAGTATCGTATATCCTTGCATGTGTATGACAAGAGTGTCATGATACTTGGATCTATGATGTGTTGGATACCTTGGATTTAGGGTATCCCTAGCATTGTGTATGTTGTTGTACTCTTTGTACTCTTCTTGAACACTTCAAATTGAGGTCAACTTCGTACCGGTTGAACAATTATGAATACCTCCCTAGTTTAGAGGGAGTGTTGAGAAATGTAACTAGTTTCGGCCTTCATATCTATATTTAAGTCATGATGTAGTGTATTTGTCAAAAAGAAAGAAAAAGAAATTTTATTGTAAGGAAAAATTATTTAAGCATGGCTTTCATGCTTTATTATTTTAGTTTCTAAGTCGTGTCTTCATTGAAGGCTTCTAGAATTGAATCATAAGTCATTGTCATTATCTAAACCCTTCTTGGGCTCTCCATGTCAAAGAAGAAAAACAAATTTTATGTAAAAAATTGTTTGTCACTCCTCCATCAAGTTGGCCTCCTTAAATCCTTCAAGTTGACCTCAAAGTACAACCTCAAACCACTATATAGTAAATAAACTCGACCTAATTTGCAAGTATGAAAAGAAGTATTTGATCTGCAGTTGAGAAGACAAGAACAAGTGCGAGGAGCCTATCATGAAGTAAGGAGATCAGTGAAGAAGTAAATTTGTACTCTCTCTGTCACACGTGTAAAGAAAAGCTCTGTAAAGATTGCAGAACTGTAGTTGCAGAGGACCGAAGTACAGTTGCAAAGGATCGAGTCTGTAATGGAGCAGCAAAGTTGCAGGGATGGAGCAGTGAAGTTACAGGGCCGAGTCTGTAATGGAGCAGTGAAGTTGCAGGGCCAAGGGTACAGTGTGAGCAGACTTGTGTTGACTTTGAAAAATTGACTTATCTTCATAAAAGGTTGACTTGATGGCTGGAGAGAGGTCTAGGTTTTGATCAAAGGGTCTTGGTTGTCTCCTTTGACTTGGTTCTTGAAGAAGAGTTTTCGGGTTTTCCCCTCAAAGAGGGGTTTTTCCCTCGTTGTGTGCCTGCATCTTGTGTCATTGATCTTCATGCATTTACTGTTTTTATGATTGCTTGATGAATAGAAGTAAAAGAAGACATAAAGAAGTAAATAAGAATTAAAGGTGGTCACAAGTAATTATCAAATATAGAAAATCTTTCTGCCTTTATGATTTTCCAACAGGAAGAACTTGGGAAAACAAACTTTATCTGTTAACAGGATCTCACAATGCTTATGGAGAATTTCCTCAGCATCTAGCGAAGCTTCCAGAGGATAGAGGATGAGAATTGGATTCCCTCAGGTCACAACCTGTCAGACAATTATAACAGTCAAGGGGGAAGACCAGCCTCCCAAAAACTACTGTAAATGTGTTGACATGATATGTAAATAATGTTTCTTAGTGGGGGCAATTCTGGAGAATTTACAAATGGGCCAATATGGAAACTGCTTTTTTTTGTTTGAAATTTCATATAAAGCATTGTAAATGGTCAAATGGAAATCGTATATTCCAACCATATTTTTGTATAAGTTATCAGTTACTGCATAAGTAAGCATGATGTAATCCTACTGACTTCTTAGTCGACCTTTTATCAATGACAAATCATTGTTATTGTTATAAAAACAAAAACAAAAACAAAAAAAATGGATTAAGAGTACAAGAAACAATAGAAAAAATGTCTCAAACCAATGGAAGGCACTACTACATGTCTTTCCCATTATTGCTAATCACTTAGCTTAGAAAGTTGGAAATGGCATGCAGGAAGGGCAGGTGATGATTTTGTTCTAGGTTGTGGAGGAAGGGTTAATTTGATTGGTCATCATCAAGAAAGAGATTTTTGTACCCTTGATCAAGTAGGAGATCCTTTAACTACAGGTACCTAACAACAAGGTTTAAGATTTGCACACCATTGTGTTTGGAAGGGGAATAAGGCACCTTATGTAACACATATATAGAAAGCCTAAAGAAGGACATATCATATTCAGGAAGGAAATGGATTCTCTTACATGGTCTCAAAATAAGATCATGTAATGAATTCGTTGCTCATCTTGGTTACAAGACTGCCACTGCTTTAGAATTACAAGAGCCTAGCTGGTGGTGGAGTCAATCTGAAAGATAAAAACTCTAAAAATGACTAGAATCTTCTTTAGGCTAGCTTAAAGAAATACAACATTAAATTACAAGTCTTGCAAAGGATGAGTGGGGTCCATCATCCATGGATAGTATGTTATGTAGAATGCTGACAGGCTATATTTCATTTGATAATGAATTGTCCACATGTACCACAAATTTGGACGAAGGTAGAGCACATTATAGGAGAGTCAAAGGTGTGGTTTGGTGAGTCCATGGAAGAATGTTTGAGGAAATGATTAAACATAACAGCATTAAAAGAGTTTAGATCGATTCCACACACAGTCACTTGGGACATATGTTGGCTACACTCTCCCAATTTTTTAATGAAAATTCATTCCATCCCTTCAAGTTTATGATGAAGCAAGATTTATGATGCCAAATTGTAAAATGCATACTAATCAAGGGCATTACAGACAGCCAAGAGAGTGTTACCCACCAAAATGGGTAACCCTATAGGAGAAACATTTTTCTCCAATCTTGGACAGCCAGTCAACCAGCAGCCCTACACCTTGCTCAGTGATGATGATATGCCACATTCCTCTGCCATTTGCACCAATCATGCACCTCTCTCCATCCAACACTCCTCTTCAATGAGGAGGGACTACCACTCAGCAATTACTTTAACCATTTTGTAGTCAAGTGCTTTTACTTAATGTTTTGGGCATTTTAACATGGATGAAGGGGCAATCTAGATGATTGACTGATCTTGACTGTCAACTTGTTCTCTCACTTTACCAGCAGGGTTGGTCTTTAGCCCTAGTCTAGTGGAACCTCCTCAAAGGCCTTAGAGTCATACAAGGGGCACTGCTTGGAAAACTTGGATTGAAGTAGTGTGTCCATTACCCATAACATACATAACAACTTTTATCGTTCCCTTACCACCTCCATCCATCGGGTTAACTGTCACTGGTTCTTTACAATTTGGCACTCACACATACAGACCCTTAAGTAGAGCTGGAAATCATAACACTGGAGGTTGATGCAGCGACAAGAATGAAAAAGCATAAGATGGCCACAATTATAGAAAACAAAAAGTTAAAATGCAAAGGATGACTAGGATATAAGTAGCATGTGAGAAAAAGTCTAGCATGAGCTCTACCCCCCCATTAGCCATTGCCCAGTATTTGAGCACTAGATGCTCCATCTCATTAGAAGGAACCCTTGGATGCCCCAACCCTAATAAGCGAGAAACTGACTCATCTTATGAGGTGAAATAAATCGTCTATCATATAAAGCAAGCTTTGATCCTTGAGCTATGTACATATAAAAGCATTATCAAAAGGAAGTAAAAGGCACACCAGACGAGTGGAAAAGCAGGCCGAGGAAAGCGGTAACTCATGCCTCCACGATTGCTCCCTATATTACATCTATACACTCAAGATGTGGACCACTATCAGTTGGTCCATTGGCCATGGCACTTAGCCATAAAGTCATTTCCCTCAGTTGATACTTATTTTCACAAACAACTACAAATTAAAGGGTTGAATTTCAAAATACCACCTCCCCTTAGCAGATAGAAGCACCTAAAAGGGTTGATTAACTAACAACCTCTACAAAGGTAGGGAACACTTTTACGAGACTTGGTCTAGTTAGATATTTGATGGTGATCCTTGTTTGAAGTAATATTATGCCCCACATTTAAGTATGGTGTACGCTAATGCATCTATAGTTATTGTCTCTAATGAGTGGTTGGTTTCACTTGAGTTTGAGATGGTTTTGCCGAGTGGTTTTTCATAGAGCAGTTGAGGCCTTCAGGGCACACTATCCACTCCCACACAACATGATGCCTAGGCCATAGTACACTATCAAAGAGCATGATGACCTTGCAGATACAACATTGCCCTTCCACAACATAGCTTTGGGCACTTTAATGATCTTTCCAGTTGATGGACACCCAAAGCACCCTTAAATGCTAGAACATTGAGCTCATCTTACTTAGCATTGAGGATTCTTGAGGATGTACCCAACAGACCCAGCATGCCCCTAGGCTAGCCTTGACACTACTTGATGGGCATGCCTTGATCCAGAGCTCATTTGATGTTGATCATCCCCAAGATAAATAGGCATGGCTTGTATTACCTCATGGAGCCCCAATGCTAGAAAGAGAGTACACTACATTGTCCAAATGGCAACCACGGAAATGACGTAGGGCACCCAAAGCTAGCTTTTGGATACATGGGGATGTTTTGAGGCTTGATTCGAGGACCCTTCCTCAAACTGAGTTTGATTGTGATGCTTAGAGACACATCCAACCCTTGCATTGTACTTTTGGATCATTTTTATCCCCAAAAGGCCATGATGTTATGCTTAGAGAGGCCTTACAACCCACACGTGTGGGCAAATGTTGGCATATCTCATTTTGTTGAGCTATTGGACTAGTTTGTAACCTTTTCACAGTTACTCATATTGGGAGAACTTTTCAGATGAAACTATGTAGAGGATTTTATATTTTGTCCAACGTTTCAGGTGGACTCTCCACCCATCATCAAGGACTGAGAATTTGAGTGATCACTAACGAGCATTGTGTATTCATTTATAGAAGAAAGATTTAGAATTAGCAGTTAAATAATAATATTAAAATCATAAACTAGTTGTTAAAGAATAATAATATTAGGAATAAAATTATTAAGATAATAAAATAGTCGTTAAAAATAAATAAATCAAATAAAATAGAGGAACAAGCGGGGAGAGAAACACGAGTATTTTAAGGACTATATTAGGATTAACTAAATAGATATTGAGGGTCAATTCAAGATAATTGAAAAATTAATGGGAATGCTAATTACAAAAAAAAATTACTATTAAAAGAAAACGGTTAAGCCCCCCATATTTACATAATTAATTAATTAAGTAGGGGGTAGAAAATTAAGAGGAAAATGAGCAAAATAAAAGGATTAAATTAATAGTTAAGAGTAAAGTCGAGATTTAAACAAATTGAATAATTAAAAGGAAATTGAAGTTAATATTAACAATAATAAAGTGGACAACGGAAATTTAGATAAATTAATTAACAAGAGCGAAAATATAGAAATAGCCAAATCAATAAAGCTTAAAAATTTGAATGGTGATAAGCAGAGAAAAGGAAATAATTATAAAAATGAAAATGAAAGATTAAAATCTGTATTATTGGATTAAAGATAAAATGATTAATTGGTTAAATAATAAAATGAATAATTGGTTAAATAATTTTAACCAATTATTCATTTTATTATTTAACCAATTATTCATTTTATCTTTAATCCAATAATAAATATTTTAATCTTTCATTTTCATTTTTATAACTATTTCCTTTTCTCTGGTTATCAACCTTCAAACTTTTAAGCTTTGTTGATTTGGCCATTTTTATATTTTATCTCTTGTTAATTAATGCTATCTAAATTTCCCTTGTCCTCTTTATTATTATTAATACTAACTTCAATTTCCTTTTAATTTGCATCCCTTTAATTAATAAATTTGTTTAAATCTCTTGACTTGACTCTTAACTATTAATTTAATCCTTTTATTATCCTCATTTTCCTCTTAATTCTCTAACCCCTATGTAATTAATTAATTATGTAAACATGCGGGCTTAACCGTTTTCTTTTAATAGTAAAATTTTGTAATTGGCATTCCCTTTAATTTTTCAATTATCTTGATTTGACTCTCAACATCTAATTAGTTAATCCTAATATAGTCCTTAAAATCCTCTATGATTTTCTCCCCCCTTGTTCCTCTATTTTATTTTATTTATTTATTTTTAACGGCTATTTTATTATCTTAATAATATTATTCTTTAACGACTAGTTTATTATTTTAATATTATTGTTTAATGACTAATTCTAAATCTTTCTTCCATAAATGAATACACAATGCTCGTTTGTGATCACTCAACTTCTCAGTCCCGGATGATGGCTGGAGAGTCCACCTAAAATGTTGGACAAGATATAAAATCCTCTATACAGTTTCATCCAAAAAGTTCTCCCAATAGTTTGTAACCTATTTACTTTGTGTCTACTCAAACTTCTTCTTGGGCTTTTAGTTGAATTAATGAAAGTGATAGGCCTCTTACAAAAGGAAGATCACTCCATTCATTTGTTCATCATCATTTGTCAATTTTAGCATACTTAGAGAGGCTTGACTTAGCCTTTGTATTTTGCTACTTGTTGAGATGTGATCTTTTGTCAAGCTATTGTTATTGGAGACTAGTTTGTGTATTGCAGAGATCTTTTTAGGATTCGAAGAAGGAATTTTCTTGGAAAATTTGTGAGTAAATATTGTTAAGGTTCCCTATCGTTTCTTGTCTAAATGCAAGGTTTTGTTGGAAAGCCTTGGTGAATTATTGCATGTTAAATCTATATTCCTCGAAATCCCTAAAAGACTTCCTACAGTGTTTTTCTTCTAGTTAATTTCTACCCCTAGAAAAATATAGTTAGCATTTGCAAGTGAAAATAGGAATTTACTCCATGCATGAATTTAATATCTCTTAAATTTGGCCCCTAAGCCTCCATCACCCAAGTAAGGAAAAGCATTAGGATCCTTATCATGGTAAAAAAAAATCATTGAAAATTTATCCTTCTCTTTCTTTTCTAATTTCTTGGGCCTTTTAAGGCAAGCCGTTGGGGTTAGGGCAAGGGTTGATTTAAACTAGGGACCGAGGAATCAAGTCGTTAGAGCTACCTTCACTTCTTTTCATCTTGATTGGCTTCACACACTTAACATCTAGCCTCTTCCATGGTGAAAATTGCTTTGGTAGGGTTGATATCATCAACACTAGGCAACTATTGCCTAAGTAAATCCTAGTCTTATACAAGGGGCTTCAACTTAGGACTTATTTAAGGGTTTGCATATCCTATTGTTGATCATTCTTTAAGTAAACTTTTTCCTTGTGCTTGCATGCCTAGATGCACTTTTGTTAAACTACCTCTTGAAACCCTAGGTATCAAGTAGTCCTTTCAAGGCTTCGCTTATGGTTTGCTCCTTTTTCATAGCGAATTATGCCCTAATCAATGGAATAAGTACCTTGCTAGGCCTCTCACATACATCACCTTCAACCAATTGACTTAGAACATCCTTTGGGTGTTAAACTAGGAAGGCTATCGTGTGTTGAAATTCCACTAAAGAGTAGGAGGTGGAGTGCTAAGGTGACTATGGCAACCACCTCACTGTGGTATCTTGGTCTAGTTAGTGCCATCTGAGGCCCAAGCCTCTCACAATGCCTACTATATTTTGAGGCAACAATGAATTGCCAATTGACAAGTCCTAGGTTTCTGGTTCTTTGGATGGAGTCAGGCAAGGTCCTCAGTTTTGATACTATCGAAGGAATTCTTTTCTTATCCTATTCTCATTATGTGAAGTTCAAAGCAAGTTTGGGACTAGTCACTAAGTTCCAATAATTTTGCAAAATTCATACCTTTGAGATAACTGCTTAAGTATGTACTAGAAAGGATTGTAGCTCATATTCATACATTTGGAGACTCCTCTTTATTGATCAGTTGGATGAAAGGAATATATCGACCACATAATTTTATTCTTAGGCCAATCAATGATCATCTAAAATAGATTGAAGAATCATTTGTATTCATGTCTTTTAGTCGTATCTATAGGGAATTGAATGTGATTGCGGACTTCTTATCAAAAGAAGTCAATTGCTTGCCAACAAGTCTATGGTTGTGGATTAAGGAGGTTGACTCTTGCCTCTATTTAATAAATATCTTAAATAGGTTTTTTTTTTCCTTTCACTGTCCAGATTTCTATGGTACTCTGGGAAGACTATGTTGTTTCATTCAGATGATTGTAGGCTATATTTTTTGCTTGTGTACAAGGGATATCCTCTTAGGATAATCTTGCTACAATTTTTTTTTAAATAAATGAATGGTCAATTTATTATATGAACGAATGTAAAGGCAACTAAGTTGATTATCAAAAGTGAATCTTATTACAGCTTAAGTTGGGTATAAGAGTCTTTATGAGGAAAAAAAACTCAAGCTTTAAATGAGTCCTTTTTATGTGCTTTCGTAATGTGATGAAAGCACCGAAGAAGTGTTATTTTCACTCTCACTATGAATGAAAATTGTGATATTTTACTTTGCCCAAAAAAAAATAATGTATGGTAGAAACTTTTAAAATATTTCTTTTACAATTATGCATTTCTTTTCTGGACTCATCAATTGCATTCAATTGTCACTACCTTTAGCCTCTTTTATGTCTGGATTAATTATCATCTCTCATTATTCCAAATATCTTTTGATCGCCAAACTTTTCCTTCCAAATCAAATAGTGCTTTGATACCATGTAGGAAAGTACAACACACATATGTCGAAGAGCAAATAAAATAACAGTTCAATCGTGTTGCTTCATCAAATCTCTCACCCACAATGAACCACACAAACTAAATCATCTCAGATGACACACATCTATCCAAACCTTATATCTATATCAATAGATTACAAACAACTCTCGTGGTTGGATACCTAGGCAAACTAGTAAGATGGTTGATACACGATTTGAACACATTAGTTTGGAATTTTGGTGGTCTTTAACTCTTCAGGCTTGGTTGACCAAGTATTAGGACTCTCCTACATCCCCTCCTAAGATCGTGTAGACAAACACCTTGTTGGATCCAGAAAACTCTGATAATGAGCCAACGCCACTATCAACCCCTGTCGTCAACTATCAGACTGGGGCATTCTTGACATCATCGACCTCTAGCACTGGACTTATTTACTTAGGTCTTCTACATCACCGGGCGCCTTTGATCTGGTTATATACATGTTCTTGAGGTTTTTTTGTAGTTGTATCATGCTTTACTTCATTGTATCCTATTTTTAGCTTTGACATTTTCTAGGAGTTATGTTTACACTCCCACATTATACCCGTATAGGATCTATCCTTCAATCCCATTGACCTAATTTTGTGCTCATCCATTGGAAATTAATAAAAAATAATCTTATCTTATCTTATCTTATAACAATGAAGCATGGGTTTTAGGTGGGGAAGATGTTGTAGGACGCCTTTTATTATGCTTCAAATGTAAAATTTTTATTATGTTCCCTTTTAAAGTAATTTACATGTTTCAAACCTAGTTTGCAAGCACAAGCAGACATCCTTCAATCACATCCCTCAATCAGTCACATCAAAGATTAACAATAAGCTTAACTAATTGATCATCAAAGATGAGATCTGCAAAGCCATCACTCATGAAAAGAAATAAAGCACCAGGCTTGAATGGCTTCCAAATCAAAGTACATAGAAGCTAGGGCCATTATATAGAATGACAACTACAGAACAGTAGAAGAATAAATGAAACTCAATGAAAATTGTGGGTAGAATTGTCACCACTTCCCTAGACCTAATTCCCAAGGACAAAAAGCCATCTATTAGATCCAAATATAAGCCAATTACTGCAAAATTATTTCAATCAAGCTAAAAGAGCTTATTCCTTCTACTTTAGAGAAGGAAGGTAGAATGTGTTGGAAAATGTAACTAGGTTCGGTCTTCATAATTATTATTGTATTTATATCACTGTATATTTTATGTAAAATCAAAAAGAAGAAAAAAAGAAAATTATTTTTCAAGCATGGGTTTCATGCTCAAGTCAAATTATTATTTTATTGAAACATGTTCTTCATCCTCCTTATTATTTTGTATTGGTCAAAGTCAACGGCTTATTTAAGGTTGGAAAAAGATTTTTCAAATATGTTATTTGGGTCAAAATTGTCTCTAGGTGCAAAGTTGACCTTGCCTATCAAGTCGGCCCTGCCCCAAAAGACATGTCTACTCGAAACCCCTCTGGACAATATAAATAAAGGGTGAATTGAGCTCATTTGGACACACACAAATTGCATGATTTGTTCTAAGATATTGCAAAGAAGGATAGCAAAGAAGGGGGGGGGGGGGGGGGGAACTGAAAGAAGGATTTCTTCTTGAGCTTGAATTTGTGGAATTTTTGCCTTGACACGTCTCTTGTTGAAGGTTTGTTTCTGATGTTGTAAATGTTGTTGGTCTCTAGTTGTTGAAGGATTTTCTAGGTGGAAGGAGGGCTTGACTTGGCATCTTGAGGTTTGGAGTCTTTCTATGGTCATGGTTCTTCGATATATCACTTTGATTTGATTCTATAAGAAGAAAAATTTCCTGGGTTTCCCCTTGGAGGGGTTTTGGCCTTGGCTTGGAGCCTATATCTTGTGTTCTATGTATTCTTGTGATCTTCATGTTTTGTACATTTGGTAATTGTTTGATGAAGAAGACATAATAAACATTAATAAGAAGCCAACAACATTCACAAGCAATTATCAAAGAAGATAAATCTACACTAATTTATAGTCAAATTGATTTCTCAACAAAATGAAAGTTTTAGCAATCACAATCATAATACAAGTGATCTTGGCCTTAGAATGATCAGAACAAGGAAGACACAGTGGTATATCTTACTCACATGGGAGAGTCACCATTGTCACCATAGCAACCTCTCCAAGCGTTTTAGTGATAACAGCAATCCAACGCAAGGGAGGCTTTCCTAATAGATCTTAGGGATCAATTGGCCCAATCAAACCAAGTCAAGAGCCCCCACCCACCCCAAGCTCCTATTCCTATCACCTCTACACAAGAGCATTAAAAATTAGGCCTTATGGTGATTTTGGAAGGTAATTTCCAAATTTGAATTCAAAGGGTCCCATGGATGTTCCAAGGGCTTCATTCGTCCAATATAGACTCAAGAAAAGTCCCCAAACACACATAATTAGGAAAGTACATAATGTTGTTGCAAACTAGCTTCTAAAATAAGAAATTGCAGCACTATAGCAGTTTATAACAGCAATAATAAATAGCCCAATATATGTGATAATAAAGTGAAAAATAAGGGCTATGATAAGAGAAAAGCAGAGACTTAACTACAACAAATTTTATGTGGTAAAAGAGCATATAACAGCATTAAAAACCCTAGACAGCAGCCCTAGCAAGTCGCTGAAAATACATTAAAGACAATATTGCATATTTTAGAACATACTCCAAACACTTTCCAACCCTAGGACTAAGATATCCAAATCATTGAATGCTGAAAATACAAGATTTGCAATTAAATCCTAAATTACCCTAAGAACATAAAAGAAAATATTTTAATATAGTAACGATTGACACATGAGGATGACAAGTATCTTTCTCTAACTAGGGAATGTGAAGTCAAGGTTTAACACGCTTGGGAGTAAAATGGAATGGATATAGGTTCAAAGACTAAGGAACACCCAATTTAGAACACCCAATTTAGTCATGTTACCACAAAATCCAACGGGCCTAGTGTAAAGCCTCACTAGCAGATACAAACCTCGCGGTAACAAGAGATCGGCCACCACTGTCACCTTAGCAATCTTTCCCCAACTATTTAGAGTAAAATAAACTACAAGATGATGGAATGGTCTAATGATTGGAATAGGGTGATAGCGAAACCAAGAGGGCTAAGATATTGTTTACCAAAGTTTAAGCACTCTATCCTTAAACCACTTAAGTAACTTCAAGGAGCAAAACTATCAATTAGGTATGCAAGGTTCGAGGTTTGTAATTGAGCTTTTATGGTTGAAACATGCATAAAACAACAATATAAATGATGACATCAAAACTATAATTAAGGTTTTATAATGCAATTAATGCTAAGCTTTGCTTTACATCAATTATTAACTGCAATCCCTACTAAAAGGGAAATAATACATCAAGTATAGTTACATTTTATCAATACCTCAAGGAAACCCTAACCCTAACCCTAAATATCTAGAATTTTAGAGAGAAGATAAGAAAAATAATTACAAGAGAGATTGGTCAACACCTTCTAGACTAATGCCTTGGTCTAAATGGAAAATGGAGCCTTTTAGGGCAATTTGAAAGAAGAGGGTGAGAGACCTCCTAGACTAATGCTTTGACCTAAATGGGAGACCTCCTAGACGAACCCTAACATCTTCCTTAGATGGGAGATTTTAAGTTCAAGAGATGCACACATTAGGGTTCTCATGAAGGATTCAACAAAAACAACTTTGCATAGCATAAAAGGAATCAAGATTTCAAGACAAATATTGCAATTTAAACATGAGACACATAGAAAGCCTAATTCCCATAGTATCGCATACAAAATCTAAAAGATAAGCAATAAACTCACAAAATTTCCACAATATTTTCTTCAAGAAACCTCCTCATGCAACACTCCTCCTTCAAAGACAAATTCGCAGCATGAAGTTACATTGCAGAAGAGAAGGCAAGAGTCAGTGAGCACTTCCAAACAGAGAGAGAAGTGTGTTGGATGATGATAAAATGAAAAGTTACTCGCCTCTATTTCTAGGAGGGTAACCAAGTCACTTTTTCATGATTTTACAAGCAAAAACCTAAACAAGTTTACTTGAGCATTTAGTTAGGTCAAAGGTCACAAGTCGACCTTGAAATAGTTATAAAACATAATAAATGCCAAATATAACCCACGCAAGGGAGAAGAATGATCTCTAACATGACATCATTCTCCAAAGTAGGCAATAATGCATCAAGGAACTGGAGCAAAGGCCCAAGAGTACTCCTCACTCCAAGAAAGTCCCAAAGTGCAGGCGATTCAATGCGCACTTCCAAAGAGAGAGAGAAGTGCGTTGGATGATGATAAAATGAAAACTTACCCCCCTCTATTTCTAGGATGGGTAACCAAGTCACTTTTTCATAATTTTACAAGCAAAAACCTAAACAAGTTTACTTGAGCATTCAATTAGGTCAAAGGTCACAAGTCGACCTTGAAATAGTTATAAAACATAATAAACGCCAAAAACAACCCACACACAAGGGAGAAGAATGGTCTCCACCATGACATCATTATCCAAAGTAGGCAATAATGCATCAAGGAACTGAGGCAAAGGACCAAGAGTAGTCCTTGCTCTAGGAAAGTCCGAAAGTGCATGTGTACATCTCCAAAGGCACCTCCTCCACAATAATGTCATCTGAAACAAGCCCTATGTCACCATTTTCATGCATACAGGAGTGACGTAGCAAAGACGAAAATGCTAGCCCTCCCAAGTCATCTCAGTGAAAACCATCCTCATCTAGGCTCCAGAACAAAGTATCATCCATCAAACAGGGACAAACCCAGCCTGGAGGCATCCTAGGTTCATCTGGGCACATCATCAAATAGTCCAACACCCAAGCTTTCAAGCTTAGTGTTTCAGCATCTAGAAGCTCATCAAGAGTTGTAGTAGCATGTGGACGTTGCTCAAGGCCTAACACTTATCTCCGGAGAGGCAATGATAAGGCCATATAGTCAAGTCAACTCTCAAAATAGGGCAAAGCACACACTGGAAGGTGCTGAAGAAGAGTCAAGTTATCCCTCAAGGGATCTCTGTTGTGTTAGTATCATATAGCCATAGTAGTCAGAAAACAAGTTTTATCTTTCAAATTATAATAAATGTATAAAGGTTCGGCTATGATCTTGTAGACGATCAAGCTATGGGACTTAGCTTAGAATAAAATTCTCATTGTTCAATGTAATTATGTCAAAGTGTGTGAAAAGTCATGAAAATAGTCATTGATGTCTTGAGAGGTTGAGTTAAGTGGGCCCAGCGTCATGTTTCATCAAAAGATCATGAGCGAGCTCAAGTTGTCATGTTTTGTCGTCATGGGCATAGATTTGTAGGGTCCCTTGCGTCAGTTAGAGTGTCAAATCATAATCAGTCATGACATCATCATCAGTACAACGATTAAGAGGACAGCGTTGTGCTTCTGCCAAGTGTTGCGCTTTCATCATTCAAGTTCAAAATCACAACTATCGTCCATCAAATCCGCATTCAGCCACCTTAGGAGAGCAAATGCATGGTTGATCTTCAAAAACAACTCAGAGCCCTCTCACTTCTCCATTAGAATCTTGTTATATGGTGACTGAGGGTCGTTGTGCGAAGGAGGCAGGGGAAGCATTGCACTTGCAAACAGGGGTTGTGCTTCTACCAAAGCATCAAATTTTGATGAGGAATCAGGGTTTTTGGCACTTTTGTCCATGTAGGAGGTTTTTTGTGAATATTTGAATCATCTCCAAAACATTTTGCTCAATCGGAAGATCAGTGTTTGGTCAATTCATGAAGATGGAGATGCATTGCGCTTCTGCTGCAAGAAGAAGGTTTGGGGTTTAAAGGTTTGTGTTTGGCCTAGAAGTTTTCTCATGGGTTTGAAACATCGTATGGACCATTCCATGCCATCCTAGTACCCTAAGCATGCCAGATGATGGTTGGAGATAGTATAAGCTTGGAGCACTGCGCTTTCACACAGTCACCGTATTTTCACCATATCTCTTAAAACCCTATACCCGTTTGCCATGAAATTTTTACAATAGATGCATGGGGGTGAGATGCATAAGCCCACTTAATTTCAGGTCAAAATGCTTCACGGTTTTCGAGAAATGAGCCATCATCATCTACAACCATTTTTGGATTTTCTCGAGATCCGTGATTCGAATTTGGCTCAATTTTTTGTGGAGAAGGGTTATAATAATATTAACTTGCTGTCAAAAAATCAGCTCAATCTGACTTATCATTTAGTAGATATTCAAAAAAAATCAATCGATGTGCTTCTCTACTGCGTTTTCGTTGAGCTATGAGGTTGCGCTGCGCTTTAACACAATCAGCATTTTGAGCGAGTTTTTCATGTCAAAATCTCTTGTAATTTGTTTTACCTTGGTAAATGTTATGACACATCTACTGATTCATAGGCTCGATCTGGACTGAGAATTTAATGTAAATATGCCTAGAAAAGATTTAGTCAAACAGTCCCTAATTTTCATAAAACAATTCTATTTTCACTACATTAGCTAGAAACAGAAATCCTATTAGGGAATTCAGTTCCTAGAGGTGGGAACAGATTTGTTTTAGCCTATTTATGATGTAATTGTAATCAAGCAAAAGGTTGGTCAGGTTAGAGGAGAAAGAACACTGTGCATATTGTATTTTCTTGATTTTTCCAGTGAATGAAAGGTAGAGGTGTGATTTACAGTGATTCTTGTGTCAGCTCTTGATGGTGTTGTGCTTCTCTCATGTTGTAAGGTTGCCTCATGTTATTTCCATATCTTAAATGTATGTCTTCATGTTTGGTTGAACCAAAATTTATCTCAGAATTCATTTTAAAGGTGCTCTGATTTAGGTTATCAAACAATCTATGTTTTCTTCTTAAAACAGCATTTAGAATTCATCCACAATTTTGATGCTCTATTTGTTGTTTCTACTTTTCTTATACTCACCCTCCTATAACAAATTAATTTGGATTCACTACCAAGGTTGCCTACCTTGCCCCTGTAGAAGGCCCCTTCTATCTCCATCCTATCATTTGAAAAATAATCAACTTGACATGACTCCACGCCCAATGGATTTGTCTTCCTTCATACCAACAAACCTATAAAGCTTATGGAATGCAGAGCTTTTATTGTCAAAAACATGTTCAATCACATAACACTATCTTGCAAGCGACTGGAGCCACTAACACCATACTTAGCCTAACATCTAAGTGATTTAATATTTTACCTCTCTGAAGTTGGAAGGGCTAGATTCCAAATTCCAAGTGGTTTGTGGTTAGCTCCAAGTTTCTCTCTTCATCGTAGGGAAATTAGTGAGTGCTAACATGTTACCTATGCAATACCACATAAACAAATCATCCAAGATCAAGCGAGATTACCTTCAATAGGAACATGAAAACATTAAAGCATCATGGCGAACCATATCTACCGTTAGGGGCACATGAATACTTCACACCATAGTTTTAAAAACTAGTCGATCTGAACCAGTAATCAGTCAAACTGGTCGGGCAGATAGGGCCAGTTAATGAATCGATATAACAATCTGATTAGAAGGCCGAATTGTATGAGTTAGGTACCAAATCAACTAGTTCGGTACCTAATCTATACAAAACCGCCCTACTCGGCCAATTCCAATCTTAACCAACCCAATCAAATGTCACATGCGTGAGGGGAGTGCAACACCCCGAATAGTGGTTCTTCATGTAGTTCTGGAGGAAACCGGGAGTAGTTTTCCTTCCAAACATCCCTCCTTGACTATGAAACTAGCCCTTCCCCTCATAAACACTTAACCTAAATACAAAACCTAACTCAAACCTAGCAATGCTAGCATTAGTGGTAATGTTAAATTCTTAAAATAGAAGAATGAAAAGGAAAGATAAGGGCAATAAAGGAAGCGTCAACTTTTACTTAAATTTTTTACATTATCATTAATTGTTTCAAGATGTTTGAGAGTGGTTCCAACCTCACAGAAATTCATATGGTGAAAGTAGAATTTTAAATCCCACTCAAAATCCAACATACTTAACAGTTTTCAGGATTTGGGGGATTGCAACATTTCCATTTGGTTTTGTCATGTATGACTATAAGGGATTAGCATTTAATCAAGGGCATGAAGTCCTTTATGAACCTTGATGTTGGCAGTATTTATTGTTGAAAGCCTCTGATGTTGGTGGCATTAATTGTTGAACTCCTCTTCAACAGCCTTAACAAAAGTGTACCCATCACTCAAAGCAAAATAATTGGGGCTAGGCATTCTGAGCTTATTCTACCATATTTTAAGGTTGAGGAGATGAACCCTTCACTCAAACCAAAATCACTAGTTAGGCATGTTGAAGAATGTAACTAGTGTCGGTCTTCATAATTATATTTGAGTCATGATGAATGTATTTGTCAAAAGAAAGAAAAAAAAATTATTATTATTAACATTGACTTATTAAAGCATGGGTTTCATGCTTGGGTCAATGATTTATATGTCAAAGCCTCCATTGCAGGCTTCTAGGGTTTATATCAAGAGTCCTTGTCCATGTCATAATGTAATAATCCCTTCTTGGGCATTGTCAATCAAGAAACAAATTTATTTTGATGTGAATTAGGTCTTCTAGGCCTCCTCCACCAAGTCAGCCTCAAACTGGACAAGTTGGTCTAATTGAGAGGCAAAATTTCCTATATAAAGGCAACAACTCAACCTCATTTGGACTCTGGAGCCACTCACTCAACAAGTTCGATCTGCAATTTTTGGGACAACAAAAAGTGTGAAATTCAAGGAACAAGGAGGAAAGGGCTAGCGAAAAAGAAGGACGACTTTGTCAAGCACAAGAAGTCGAAATTTTCTCTTTCTCTCACACGTGTGAAGTTGTTGAGCTGCTGGAGGGTCCGAAACTACAGTCCTAAAGCTGGGCCAAAATTCTGCAGCTAGGCCGAAATTCTGAAGTTGGGGGTCGAAGTTCTGAAGCTAGGTGTCGAAATTCTAGGTTGAAGCTGCATTTGAGAAGCTAACACTTGGTGACTTTGAAAGAGATCATCTATTGGAAGGAAGCGTTGACTTGGTGGAGGAGGAAGGTCTTTTGGTCTAGGGTCTTGGTCTATCCAACCTGAATTTGCTAGTGGAAGAGTTTGACTAAGTTTTCCCCTATAGAGGGGTTTTAGCCTTGGCCGAGTGCCTACATCTGGTATCATTGATCTTCATTTTTTTTATGGTTGCTTGATGAAACAAATATGAAAGAACATAAGAAAGTTAATAAGATATCATAAGTAATTATCAACATAAGAAAATATTTTTGCCTTTCTGATTTTCTAACATGGTATTAGAGCTAGGGTGAAGAAGAAAGAAAAAGGCAACCTGAAGATCTATTAAAGAAAATGGGATTAAAGGAAGGTCATTAAGAAAAAGGACAATACAAGGAGACTACTATCTATAGGAATTATGTCAACTACAATGAAGGGAGAAAACAAGCTAGAAGGAGTCTCCAACTACAGGGCATGGAAAAAGAGGATAGATCTTATCCTCGCTAAGCACAACGTTTTCAATCTTGTTTGATGAAAAGTAAAGAAGCCTATAAATGATGCAGAGAAGGAGAAGTTCAGAGAAACCGAAATCTTGGCCATTGAATCTAATAGTAGATGGAGTAAAGGACAACCTAATTCCATACTTGTCCAACATAGACTCTGCTCAAGAAATGTAACAAGCTCTTTCCAAGTTATTCACCATCAAGAGCATTGGTCAGATAACTAGCCTCAAGAATGAACCAAGGACAATAAGGATGACAAGAGACGATACTATGTCATCATATTTTCTAAGGATATCTAGAATAAGAGATGAACTCCAAGCAATAGATGAGGTTGTAGCAAAAAAAGAACTCGTAATTGTTGCTCTTCTAGGTCTTCCAAAATCTTGGAGTGCTTTTGCACAAGGAATTAGCAGTTGGAAGGATACTCCAACCTTCGAACAAATGTGGAATGCATACAGTCAAAAAGAAGCCCGAATATCATTAGTAAACAAAAATTATCTGTAAACTGATGTGGATATTCCACTGGACAGTTCGTCACAACAGATCTGATAATATTATATTAAAAATCTGAGGTTCTACACAATTACAGTTTTATTAAACTTTAAGATCTATAGATTTAACTTTAATTAGTGCATGCATGCGAATGGAAATTATGCAGAAAATTAGAGAAAGACAAAATAAGCTCACACACACACATAAGCCACAAGATGTGCTCTCTAGGAAACCCTTTCAGGAGAAAATCCAACTAGAAGGTGAGGTCGCTTCGCTCTCTTTCTATGTCTAGAAATATGGTTGCAGGTACAAAGAAGTAATCCCTATGGTCCATGGGTTGCTACAGTGCACAAATCCTCTCTATGGTTGCAGGTAAAAAGAAGTAATGCCTATGGCCCATGGGCTGCTATAGTGCACAAATCCTCTCTATGTACTCTACCTCCTATCTCTCCTCGCTATATTTGCTCGGTTATGGAACAAAATGCTCTCGAAAGAATAGAATGCCTCTTCGTCCTAGTGGCCCGGTTATAACACAGCCCGATAGCCTACTAGTGGTTAATTTTGACTACATCAACTCTTAACTAGACTTACAATATAGACTCTTCTAGAGTCTTTTACATCATAATCACATGGCTAGCCTCTTTTCCATGAATAATGGTGGTTGACACAGCATCCTCCCAAACTATAGGTGTGAAAGCAAGAAGGTCAACTTTTGAGTGATATAACTTTTGCACACGGACACCGATTAGCATGCTTCTTGCGTCGTTGGAAAGATCTCTTTGTAGAATAACATGAAATGTTGTGGCGTTAAGGCAACAAAGTCTTACCCCCAAAAAACGTCGTTTGATGCCTCAAAATGATCCCGGAAGGTTTCCAACCCTATTTTGCCACACTGGGTCCCGCTGGTAAAAACAGTCCTGTGAGCTGATTCCTCCACTTTTTCCACTCCAAATGCATCGAGATGGATGACAAACAATATAATGATCCAATATGGATCACAACTCCCCATTTTGGGAGGATTTTGGTCCGCAAAAGCTTCTACTGAATGAGGTGAGGAAATTTTTCCTCCACCTTCTCTTTGGTGTACCATTTAGCTTTGCCTGGAAGTTGTCCCTTCAATCCAATCTGCCAAAGGTCATGCTGCCCCTATCTTGTAGTTCTAGACCTCTTCTACAAAACTGTATCTTTTGTCAACTCTACTTGAGCATCTGGTGCCAAATCCCCACAAAAGATAGGACATGTTCCTCTTCCTGATCTAGCATTCAAGGCTTATAGAGTTTCAAATTCTCTACATTCACAACTGAGTAAATCCACATATATGGTGGTAAACTGAATCGATAAGCATTATCACCCACCTTTTCCGGTATCTCAAAGGGACCATACCTCAGAGCCTTGATTTTCTTACCAAGCCCCTGCAGCCTCTCTTTGTTCAACTGTAACCATACTTTGTCTCCCACCTTGAATGACTTCTCTGTTCTATGTTGATCATGTCTGGCCTTATACTAATCCTCTAACTTCTGCAATGTTTCTTATACTTGTAGACGGATCTACCTGATATACTCTATAAATTTTACACCCTCAAAGAATCTCCTATAAGATGTTCGCTCACTCCTCCTTGTTGCCCATATGCAATATCCAAAGGTGAAGGTGGCAAATATCCAAAACAAGTCTCAAATGGGGACCTTCCTATAGAAGTGTGGATTGCTCTGTTGTGAGAATGTTGTATATATACTAGATTTTCATCCCAGGTCTTCAAATGTTTTTGGTTGTATTCCCTCAAAAGTTGCACCAAAGTCCTGTTGACTACTTTTATTTGTCCATTTGTCTGTGGATGGGATGTTGTAGATCTCTTCAACTTTGTGTCCATCTTCTCCCACAATGTAATCCAGAATGCAATAAGAAATCTTGTATCCCTATCTAAAATGATTATCCTTTGTATCCCAAAGTGCACCTAGACCTGTCCAAAGAACAAGTTTGCTACTTCTTGCACGTTGATAGTCTTTTTACGGGGCATTAGAACACACATCTTGTTGAACCTGTCAACTACCACAAACAGGTAAGCATGTCCCTTCTTGGTTGTTGGTAAACCTCCCACAAAGTCCATGGAAATGATTTCCCAAGAACAAGTATGTACAAGTAAGGGGTGATATAGATTTTTTTTCCTGTTGCTAGGCTTGTTGGTACAACAAAGCATGCATCCTCTTATGAACCTAGCTACCTGCTCTTGCATCTTGGGCCAACACACATACCTCTAGAAGTTAGCCACGATTTTCTTTACACCAAAGTGCTCTGCAACCTTGGAGGTGTGAGCCTCTCTGATCAGCTGCAATCGCTCACCTTTAACAACATATAGCTTATCCAGCCTGTAGAGTAACCCATCCTGGAGATGGTAATCAACCGTGTTATCGCCATCGTGCACAACTCTGACTCTGCAACTGCTGATACACCTCCTTGAAGTCCTCATCTTTTGAATATGCCTCTCTATATGCATCACGGGTGAATGGGTCCATGTACATAAGAGTCCCCAAAGTTGTGATCTTTGATGTGGGTGGCCTTTAAAGCATGTCGGCCAACTTGTTTGTGCTTCCCTTCTTATACTTGATCACCAATTGAAACGGTTGTAAAAACTCCATCCCCTTGTAATGCCTGGTTTGTTGTACTAGACCTGTAAGTACTGAAACAGCTAGTGATCTGTGTGGATTATTGTCTCCTTTCCCATCAGATAGTGCTTCCACTTCTTCACAGCTTGCACCATGGCATAGACCTCCTTGCCGTAGGTAGGGTATTTAAGGACTGCCCCATGAAATACTTTAGAATAGTACCATACATGCCTTCCTCCCTGCACCAATACAACTCCCATAGCATACCCACTCGCATTCGTCTCCACTTCAAAGGGTTGTTGCAGGTTTGGTATTGCCAGAACCAGTGCTTAGCTAATGTTCTTCTTTATCTCTTTGAAAGCCCTTTGTTGATCTTTTCCCCACTGGAAACTCTTTCCACTCGCTATTATGGCGTGGAGCAGTGCTGCTACCGCTGAAAATGAGGCTATGAACTTCCATAGGTACTGTGCTGCCCCAATGAAATTCTTGACCTTAGAAACATTAGTAGGCATCGGCCATTTCATGATGGTCTCCATCTTGGAAGGATCTATCTTCAATTCTCCTCCACCAATCACATAACCCAAATACACTAAAGAATGTTGCGTAAACTCGCACTTCTTGAGATTTGCTAGCAACTGATGCTTCTTCCGTGTTTCCAGCACTTGCATCAAATGTGACATATGCTCCTCCCATGTAGCACTATATACCAGTATATCATTCAAATAGACAATAACAAATGAATCTATAAAAGGGCACAGTACATCATCCATTAATCTCATAAATGTAGTTGGTGCATCACATAGGCCAAATGGTTTTGAAGGCGGTCTTCATGTATCTTCTTCTTTGAATCAAACCTGGTGACATCCAGACTTCAAGTCCAACTTGGTGAAGTACCTTGCTTGCTACAATTGATCTAGCAAATCATCTATCCTGGGAAGGGAGTATATGTTCTTGAGTGTGATTTTGTTCAATGCCCTGTAATCTATACACATCCGCCAAGTCCCATCCTTCTTCGGCACAATGATGATGGGTGACCCACATGGTGATGTACTCAGTCAAATGACACCCTGTTCCAGCAGTTGTTGCAAGTGTTTCTTCACTTCACGTCCTTCTATAACAAACTGCCTGTATAGCCCAATATTTGGCAATGGGGAGTCTGGCTATAGCTGGATCTCATGCTCCACTTCTCTCTTAGGTGGTAACCCTTTAGGCTCTCGGAACACATCCCTATATGCCTGTACAACTCCTCCAATTGTTGTTTTTGCTTCTTAGTACACCCCTCCAAGGATGCCTTGCCTCTTATTGACTCCTCTTCAGGCTGACTTTCTCTTAAAAATAATAAAACATACTTCTTGTTGGAACTGATGAATTTCTTGGCTTGGTTGGCACTTACTAGTGAGATTTTCAACTTGCCTTTATGCGCATTGATGATGAACGATTTTCCCTCCTTGACGAGCTGATAATGGCTGGCTCTCATGAATATTGCATCACGCATGTACATGCATGGACTCCCAAACACGACTCCACATACCTCAAGGGGAACCAGATCTAAGTCTACTTCATCAATAAAATCAGCACTAATAGCAAATCTAATTTTACACTGTTTTGATAACTTCAACTCTGCATCCTTATTTACCCATCCCAATGGATATGGGTTTGGATGGATCACGAACTTCCAACCACAACTTCTTGACCAGCTCTGCTGCAATGAGATTCGCCTGTGATCCTGAGTCAAATAGAGCATCAATCTTTGTCTCCTTGACCTGTATCTTTATATGGAAGAGTTTGGTCATTTATTTGGCTTCTTACTGCTGAAGGCTACTCAAATTCACCTCCTTTTGTACTGACATACAGACGATCTTCTCATCCACATCCGAGCAGCTTTCAACTTGGTTGCTCGAATCAGTGACCATGAGATTCTTCTTCTTGTTATCTTCCCCCTATTCTTCGGTTTAGCTCTAGATGCATGCAACTTCCAACATTTTTCCTCTATATGGCCATCGATGTTGCAGTGGTTGCTAGGATCTTTGCACTGGTGTGTTGTGGTTGTCGTATTCTTATCTTTTCCCCTTTTTGCTTCTTCTTCCCCTCCTTAGAAGCTTCTTGTTGCTCCTTGTGCTTCGATCCACTTGATTGCACTCTAATCCAACCCATGTTCTCCAAGTATTATGCTTGTACACAAGCATCGTCCACTGATTTGGGCTTGAACAGCATCACTTGCTCACACAGATGGCAATGCAGACCCCCCAAATACTTTAGGAGTACATCTGGGTTCTTTGGAGAGATATCGAACATTATAGCCATCTTCCTGAATTTCGTGGTGTACTCCCACACACTTTCGCCCGAATTTTTCCTAAAGTAACGCCACCGGATCCACTGGTCCTCCATGTACCCAATAAGATTATACTGTGACTTAATGAGGGTTTTGAAATCCTCCCACTTAGTCACTAGAGGTTCTCCCTCCAACCTCCGAGTTTTTGTGTGGCTCTCCCACCAAGTCAGTGCATGGCCCTCTAATTTCAACCGCACGAATGAGATCTTTTTCCTTTCCACAATCTGATTGACACTTAAATAAACTTCTAATTGTTGCAACCAGTGATTCAACTTCAGAGCGTCGATCTCGCCGTGGTACGGCTTGATAGCGACTTTTGCTTCCATTTTAGACAAGGAATGCGATTGGTTCACGACACTCGAACTAGGTTGCTCTTTTTCGAGTCCTTTCTTCGAATAGTTCTTCGTTTCTCCCTGGTCTTCTGCTCCCCCTTCTTATTTCTCCTCTACATTTGAACCCCCATCTTCTGCAAATATCCCCAGTTTTCTATTCAAGGATGCCATGAGGAGGCTTACATAGCGATTGATATCTGCAACTTCTTGTTCCAACTGCGTAAACCTCACCTCTCCAGGATCACAAGGTTCATTTACAGATTCGTCGACCATGATTAGAGTTATACGATTTTCGGCCTCACCGATTTAGATCCCTGCAATCTCCACAAAATACCCAAAGAAGTCTGCTCTGTTACCAAATGATCTGTAAATTGTCGTCGATATTCCACTGGACAGTTCGTCACAACAAATCTGATAATATTATATTAAAAATCTGAGATTCTACACTATTACAGTTTTATTAAACTTTAATATCTGTAGATTTAACTATAATTAACGCATGCATGCGAATAGAAATTATGCAAAAAAAGTAGAAAACGACAAAATAAGCTCACACACACAATAAGACACAAGATATGCTCTCTAGGAAACCCTTTTGGGAGACAACCTAGCTAGCAAGTGAGGCCACTTCGCTCTCTTTCTTTGTCTAGAAATATGGCAGCAGGTACAAAGAAGTAATGCATGTGGCCTGTAGCCTGCTACAGTGCACAGATCCTCTCTATGTGCTCTATCTCCAATCTCTCCTAACTATCTTTGCTCAGTTATGGAACAAAATGTTCTCAAAAGAATGGAATGCCTCTTTCTCCTAGTGGCTCGGTTATAACACAGCCCGATAGCCTACTAGTGGGTAATTTTGACTACATCAACTCTTAACTAGAGTTACAATATAGACTCTTCTAGAGTCTTTTACATCATAATCACGTGGCTAGCCCCTTTTCCATGAATAATGGGGGTTGATGCGGCATCCTCCGAAACCATAGGTGTGAAAACAGGAAGGTCAACTTTTGAGTGGCATAACTTTTACATATGGACTCCGATCGACGTGCTTCTTGCACCGCTGGAAAGATCTGTGTGTGTAGAATAGCATGAAATGGTGTTGTGCTAAAGCGACAAATTTTTTATCCCCAAAAAAACGTCGTTTCATGGCTCAAAATGTTCCCAGAAGGTTTCAGACACCATTTTGCCAAACTGGGTCCAAATAGTAAAAATGGTCATCAAACAATATAATGATCCAAATGCATCGAGATGGATGACAAACAATATAATGATCCAATTTGGATCAAACAAGGAAGAGGATGAAGAAGACAACACCTCTAATGCCTATTATGCTCATCACAAGAAGAAGGGAACCTTCAAGAAGTTCAAAGAACCAAAGAAGAAAGTTGACCTATCCAAGATTGAATGTTACAATTTTCATAAGATGGGTCATTACAAAAGTCATTGTCCTAAAGATCCAAGGAATAAGAAGAGAAAAAGAGATTAAGCAAATGTTGTCGATGAAGCTCCACCTAAGAGAAACAAGACTGAAGAATATGAAATCAAAGATCTATTTGCCAGACTCTTAGGGAATACTATCCCTCGCATATCCTTCTATTTTAAGTTTTCCAACCCTTTCTTTTATTTTTGATTTCTAGAGTTTGTAGGTCTTAACATGTCTTGTTAGAACATTTTTGAGTTACTTCGATAAGTTGTAGGTGTCCCTCAAAAAGATTAAGAGGGAGCTTCCACCATTTTACCAAAAGATAAGTATTTTATTCTTTGCTTCATCTTTTCATGTTTTGTTTCCTCCTCACATCAAGATTTGTTTGTATTGTATGTTAATAAACTTTTCTTCATATTCCTTGGTAGGAAAATTGCAGAATACACAAAGGTTATGGAAAAGACTTGAAGAATGGAAGAAGTTTTGTTGCAAAGAAATCCCTTCAAGAATTGATGTCCTACAAGGTTTGTTAAAGAACAACTCAAGGTATGTCTTAAACTACAAATTTTGTTACAAGGCTCTCTTCATAGAAAACGTATGTTCATTCTCTTTTGAAATTTGCTTTACATTACTAACATCATTATGTCTAGGGTTTTGAATCTTAACAATTCTTGTTATAGTGATTAATCATTATATTGAATCTACCCTTGTTATACAATCTCTTGCCATTTGATCATTCATGTGAAATCCTAAACCCTAGGGTTCACTATAAAACCCTATCCTCTTAATGCTAAGGGCATGTCAATATTGAATAATGAAACCCTAATCTACTTAGGGGTTGTTGCCCGACCGAATAAAGGAGTGTAACTCCCTCATTCCTTATGTGTTACACAAGATTAGCAATATAGATCATGTGATGGCAGGCATGAAGATAATTGTGAACGAAGTCGCCTTACCAAGCTTACAAGTTCTGGTCGCCTTAACAAAGACAGGAAAGGAAGGAAGAGATCACCAGACTCTATAAAGTCTAGAAATCCTATTCTTTTGAAGTTTAGGATTTTGATAATGTCGTGATAAAAACCTAGTACTTTAGGGTTTGTTGTTAATGTCTAAGTTATATATTGAAACCCTAGATCTCTAGGGTTTGGTGATTTAGGGTTTATGAACAAAATCCTTGTAATAACTAAAGTAAGATCCTAGGAATGAAACCCTAGCTGTATATTCGTCTGTTTGATCGAAACCCTAGCCTAGTCAAAATTATTCAATGTACGGATCTTGGGTTTGCTTAATAGATATTGATGTGAAATAAATATGTATATGCGAGTATGTTAACTTAATGTTTTAGTTTGTAAAATCTAGGGTTTGTAATAAAACCCTAGTAGAGATTGATATTCTAGGGCATGACGATATTGATATGATTTAACTTTGATAATAAAAATTTAGGTTTTGCAACAAACCCTAGTAGAGTCTGACATGTAATTCTAAAAGCATGTATAGTACTATAATTGGATTGGTACTTGATTGAATTGCTAAAATCTAAGGCTTTATGTCTCAAAGATGGAGTCTAGGGTTTATAACAAAACCCTAGCAAGAAGTTCAAGTCTAGCATGTAGAAGGATGTAACCTTTGTTGATTATGAACCTAACTAGGTTTAGGTATCTGATGTCTAAAGTTTGAATGTTTTTATGCCTCCATTATAATGATATGATTTTGATAGAGTTAACTTCATGCTTCTATATTTTTGTATTTGGTTGTACTTGCTATTAAAGTTTTGCAGGTACATGCTCTTCAAGATGTTGAAGATATTCATAATCATGAGCATGATGAAGGAAGTTATAAGAATGATGATGATCAAGATGACCTTGATGCCATAAGAAACAAATAAAGCCTTGAAAAGATTGAAGTATCTTCGATGTTATAGAAGAAGGAAATCATTGATCTCCCTAAGTTGAAAGGGTGCTTGGATAGAGGAAAAGGTATATCTCCCCAGTTGAGAGGGAAGGCATATTATAATTGTCATAATAAATACCCTGAAGAAAGAATGAAACTACAGATGGATGTTAGTGAAAAGAACTTGAGAAATATTGCGGTTGTATTTGGTGTTGCTGAAGAAATGAAAGAGAAAAGATTTCGATAAGATGTATTTGAATAACTTGACGATATAAGCAACATCAGAATGATTGAGAACCTCAAAGATTTGTGTTTACTTGTATATTTATTCGAAAGATTATTACCAATTGGGGTTGTGATTGTGCAAGATCTCTCCGTAAATAAATTGAACATTTTCAACATGCTTAGATTGATGGATATATATCTGGTAAAGAGAGGTGAAGCATCTTGTGGCAACAAGATGCTTGGAAGGACATCTGGTTGTCCTATGTGTTGATGTCTAGATCCCAAAGTAGGGAGGGTGCCATTGATCATGGAGCTCTGGCCTTGGATATGCACCCAGATCCCTAGGTTGGTGATAGAGCTTAAACGCCTGATGATACCTAGAGTGGATAAAGCTTGAGTTAACCTTAGTCCCACCCAATTATATACCCTGGTCAAGTATCTAATATGTAGCATTGTGTATGCTAGAACTCTTCATAGTTCATATCATTTTGAGATCTTCCATGTACCTTTATATATGTGTAATTATGAATACCTCCCTAGTAAAGAGGGAGTGTTGAATAATGTAACTAGTGCCAGTCTTCATAATTGTATTTGAGTCATGATGAATGTATTTATCAAAAGAGAGAAAAACAAATTTTGTTATTATTAAGATTTAACTTATTAAAGCATAGATTTCATGCTTGGGTCAATGTTTATAGGTCAAAGCCTCTATTGTAGGCTTCTAGGGTTTATGTCAAGTGTCCATGTCCATGTCATAATGTAATAGACCCTTCTTGGGCATTGTCAATCAAGAAACAAAATTAGAATGATGTAAATTAGGTCTTCTAGGCCTCCTCAACAAAGTCGACCTCAAACTAGACAAGTCGGCCTAATTAAGGGGCATAATCTCCTATATAAAGGCAACAACTCGACCTCATTTGGAGCACTCACACAACAAGTTCGATCCGCAATTTTTGGGACAACAAAAAGTGTGAAATTCAAGGAACAAGGAGGAAAGGGCTAGCGAAAAAGGAGGAGGACTTTGTCAAGCACAAGAAGTCGAAATTTTCTCTCCTTCTCTCACATTTGTGAAGTTGTTGAGTTGTTGGAAGGGCCGAAACTGCAGTCGTAAAGCTGGGCCAAAATTCTAAAGATGGGGGTCGAAGTTCTAAAGCTGGGGGTTGAAATTCTAGGTTGAAGTTGCATTTGAGAAGCTAACACTTGGTGACTTTGGGAGAGATCATCTATTGGAAGGAAGGGCTGACTTGGTGGAGGAGGAAGGTCTTTTGGTCTAGGGTCTTGGTCTATCTCAACTTGAATTTTCTAGTGGAAGAGTTTGACTAGGTTTTCCCCTATAGAAGAGTTTTGGCCCTGGCTGAGTGCTTACATATGGTGTCATTGATTTTCGTGTTTTATTTGATGATTGCTTGATGAAACAAAGATAAAATAAGAACATAAGAAAGTTAATAAGATATCACAAGTAATTATCAGCATAAGGAAATCTTTCTGCCTTTGAGCTAGATGATGTTTATGTTGCTCTTAATGATGATCCCATTTATAATAGTGGTGAATCAGTGATGAGTTTGATGAGTAATAATGTTGATCAATGATTTGTAGTAGGCCAGTGGCCCAATAACTTGTAGCATTTCTTTCGGACTCTAGAGTCCACTTAGAGCCACATTAATTATGTATTTCGTAGTTGATATGCATTGCACTCTGTGCCGTTTTGATATATTCACCCTTACATGGTATATAAATGAGAAAAAATTGCATATTTTGTCTCTAATGATTTGGAATCATGGTTTGAAATCTTAAAAATAATTTTTTTCATTAATATTAATTATTATATGTATTTTTTTCAAATCCGACTTGATCCAATTTCGATCCAAACCCCGGTTAGATAGGTGACGAGTTCAAAACCTAGTTCTAGTTTTGTGTGAAGTTCACACAAAAGTCACCTTCAATTGTCTAACTAGATTAGGACATGTAACAACTACATCACTTATGATAGGGATGATTAGGTCAAAAATTCCATCAGGTGTTTCCAACCCCCAAGTGGAGTAACATGTCCCATGTTAACCCATTAATCCATAGGTGTGTGATATGGTGGTCATGGATTGGGAGAGACTTCAAGAAAGGTGCCATAGCCATAAGATCAGCTAATCGGGGTTCAACAACCTATGTGTAATTATGTAAGGAGGGAGCAATCGTGGTAGCATGAGTTAACCCTTTCCTCAGCTTGCTTTTTACCACCCCTTTAATGCACCTTTTACTTCAATTATATTTCTTTATTCCATGCACAGCTTAGGGACAAGCTTGCTTTATGGCTTTCCAATACCCCTTTAAGATGTAGCAATTTCTTGCTCATAAGGGTTGGAACATTAAAGAGTTCCTTTGTTTAGTTGAAGCGTTGAATGTTCTAAGGCACAAGGTGATGACTAATGAGGGGGGTAGAGCTCATGCTATGCTTTTGCCTACAAGCTAAATATTGTCCCATCCATCTTTTGCATTTTATATTTTCTTTCATTGTGGCTTTATATGCTTTTAACATTCTTTCCACTACATCAACCGTTGGGACCAAGTTTTTGGGCCCTGACTCAAGGATGTGGATATAGGGTGCCAATCCCAAGGACCAATGACTACCACTCCCAAAGAATGGAGATGGATAATCAGGAGAGATGGACAGTGGAAAGTATGGGTTACCTTGGAGATGTTATCTCAAACAATGCCTCCCCAGTAATGCTCTTCCTAAACCTTAAGGCCTCAAATGAGGTCCCACTAGACTAGAGTCAAAAACTAACCTCCTAAGTGAAGTGTGGGAACAAAGATATAATTGAGAATGGGTCAGTCATCCAATTTCCCAAGTGAAGTGTGGGAGCAAGGATATAATTGAGATTGGTCAGTCATCCAGTTTTCTCTATGATTCATACAGCAAGTTCATGGCACTGCAATAGTATGGTACATGGGACAGCAACAACAACAAGATGCAGCAAGCATAGTGCTGCAAGCACATTGGGACAACAGTGTGGTACTTGGTGCAACAAGTACACAAAGCAGCAATGGTGCAGCAAGCACATGAGTGACAGCATGGTGCAGCAGTGGCACAAGGTACAACAGTGATAAACACTAGGACAGCAGTGCAGCAATATGATGTGTACAGCATGGTCATAAGGTCCAGCACTGTGATGATGGGTGTAGCATGGTACAGCAGAGGTGCAGCATGATGACCAGATGCAGCACAATGATAAGTGAAGGAGTCACCTTGGAGAATCAGTTGAAGCAGCATGTCTTCAACTGATCTCATGTATCATCTTCTTAGAGATCATCTATGCTCTTATCTAGATAAGTCAAACTATTGACTTCTGTTGTAAATGTACTATCTCTCTCTCTCTGTTGAACTATTGAAGAACATATAAGAAGAATTGATTAAGGGTTTCCCACATTGGGGTTTGTCCCTGGCTAGCGCCACATCTTGTGTCCTCTTGTCTTGGCTTGTCTTCAGTGATTTATGTTTATGTTCTATCTACAATTTACTTTAATGCTGATGCGATTGCTAATCCGGAAAAGATATTGAGCTAACTATGAAAATTGAAATAAATTGCTCTAAGCATAGAACATACCTAAAATTAACATGGTATCAGAGCTGAGGTGAAGACAAAGCCCAAGCAAGAGTGAAAGAGCAATCACCGAAGACAGTTGGGAAAGAACAAAAGGATCAGTGGATTCCTCATCCCTCTTCAAATTCGCCAAGGGTGAAGTCGAAGCCTTAGAGTGCTCCTTAAATACAATGCTCTTTGCCTTAATACTAAGTTATGGAAAATCTCTTCAATTAGATATAGCTAGGATCGGCGTATCTTGGTATTACTTATAATAGTATATATAATTTTACATTTTCCCCTAAAAATATACCTTGATTGAGCAAGGGATGTGTGCTGAAAGTAAACAACTCTTGAATTACAATAGGATTGTCTAGGAGGCTATCCATACACCAATAGAAGATAGAGAGTTATGTTGATGAAATGCGATGTAATGAATGTTGTGATTCTAGGTAGAATATATTATGCATAATCCAAAAGCAGAAAATTAACTCACAAAGAGAGAATCTCTAATGAATATTGGAATTTTTGGTAGTAGTGGAAGAATAATAACAAAGGAAATTAACTCACAAAGAGATAACCAAAAATGTTATAATGCAGATCGTACATTTATATCTTAAAACAGATTACAAGTAATTATACATTCACAACCATGTAGTGAATGGAGTGTTATCCTCCCTGTTAATCCTTATAATGTATGAGGGATAACCATGAGATTTTCATCACATGCTAAAATAATTCAGCACAATCACCACTCTCCTAATGGTAAGAGGTTCCAATTCATGCTTTGTCACTCTTGAGTTGTACTACTAAAGAACTAAGTAGGTGTAGTGTTTCCATATCCAAAACCCTCTTTAACACATCATCTTCCCCATTATTAACACACACATTTATCATGCTCCCGCTCACGGTTGTTGACTTATCATATCTTATAGCAAGGTCTATACTTAATAGTCCCATGTATGTAAGCCTCAGCTTAAGGGCTATAAGCTCATATTTGATTCAACCAAATTAAAAAACAAATAATTCGAGCCATGCCACCTAGCAAAAGCCCAATGCCCCAAATCCCATGCCTAACAATGCATATCTGAAGAAAGGTACCAATCAAATAAAGACAAAGACAAAAGAAAGGTTGGTAAGAAAAGGAGTTGAGGGAATGGCAACTTAACACTAAGCACTCCCTCTCTTTAAAGGCATCCATGTGGACAAATATTTTTAACAGACCTTGTGTGGCTATGAGCGTCAACTCATGAAGTTTTCGTCCCTTAACATCACATCCATCACACCACATAATCCTTGTTAAATTTTCCAGTGTCTATGCTTGAGACAATCACTTATAAGTTATAACAATTCTTCTTCAATTAGCAATCAATTTCCAATATAATTTCAATCTTCTAGTAACAATAAGCAATAGTAGATATAACAGTAAATCAAATGCACAATAGAAGACAGCCAAGAACAATGGAGACACAGTAGTTTGGTGATGGTCAAAGACCCGAGAAAAACCCCACAAGCAAGAAAACCCTTTCTAAATTCTTCTTATATTAGATGGTCTTCAAATGTTCACAATAGAGATACAATGTCCACGTACATCCACAATGAGTCAAAGGTCAAAGCCTTGACTAGTCAAATCAACCATCCAATACCCAATCAAAGATGAGTCTAAAAAGTCAACTCTACGCAAAAGTCAAATCTGCAATTTCTGGTCAAAGTGAACAGCAATCACGTTTGCCCTAACTAGTCAACAGTCAACAGTCAAAGTGCTCCAAAAAAATTTGGTTAAGGCAACAAAGAATTCAGCCTCTTTCTCAGTCAAACTTGGTCAAAACAGTCCCAAAATTCTGCCTCAAAATCAGTCAAAGGCTACCTCAAGTCTGCGGTCAAATGTGGTCAAACTGCCCAGAAAAATTTGTCCTCCTTGCTCCTGAATTCGGCCTCCAAAACAAATCCAAAATCCCAAGTCAAACCATGCCCAAAATACCAAAAGTCAACACTGGCCAAACAGATCCAAAAACAGAAGTCAAACTCGGTCAACAAAATTTCCTCTCTCCTCTTCACACGTGGGAGCTCGGACCTGCAATTTTTAGAAGTAGTTGAACCAATAGAAGATGAATGGATGAGTGATGAGATGCCTCCAAGTGATGTGACATGTTTATTCATATGTGGTTGATGAGGTGATTTTCCTTGCCCAGGCAGACTTGTACTTTTGTGCAGATGTGGGTTCCACCTTAAAAATAATATTTTCTTTGTGCAAATTAAATTCTTCCAAGGGCTAGTAGGGTCTCCAAAGGATGAGGAAGGCTTTCCAAAGGAGGGAATTTCTCCCTAAGCTGCCAAATTCAACAATCCTTAGTGTCCTAGGAAATACTTCTTGCCTTGGGAGTTGTTGCGTGATAACTGTTGATGTTGTCCCCACCATGGTTAAGCTTGGAAAATGGTATAAATTTACTGAGTTAATTGAGAAATTAAAAGATGATACTCGATGTTTCTTCACATAATGGCACATATGTCAAGGCATCACTCATCATCATGTTGCATTGGGATCTACGTACATGCCTCAATATTTGTGTACTGACACATGGGGACCTGTGTACCTACAACGATATCCATCGCTATGTTAGGATATGTGACTACCTTGGGTGTTATGTAGTAATGTACCTTGCCTAGAAGATTGAGATTGCTTTGGGTGTTGTGAGACATGGATTGGCCATTTTGACAAGCCATACACACCACCTTGAATGCCACACATTCCACATAATCACTCATTTTACAAGTTGACTTGCTCCATTTTGACAATTTGATAGAGGTTGTAGGACTTGAGGATTACACATGTTTATCTTCCACTCATTTAGCATAATTTATGGAGGATGTCGGAGAACTTTGAAGAGCAACTCACCTCTCGACCCTTTATCTCACATGTATGGGGCATTTTGAGCAAGTGATACAGAGCATTTGAGGGGACAACACTCCTATATCCTTCTATCCATGTGTGGAGGACTTGTTGCTTTGAGGCTATCTTGTTGTACTTTAATGAAGTTAGCCCCTTTATATGAGGGATATTGTTGTATTTTGACCATCTCTATCTCACTATTGAGGAGGGCATCTATTCTCTTCTATTGTGCATGTGGCATTAGTCTACCATATTATATGTTTGTTGACTAGATGCTCTCTATCTTGATAAGAGGATATTAATTTTTTATCATCAATTAACGACATTATTTTATTGTAGAAGTTGTTGAGTTCCTAAGAGACTCCTCCTCATTTAAAATTGTATGGAGCTATTGGAATGAAGTCTTTTGCTCGTCTCTCGTCTTAAGGCTTTGTGGAATGGATGATTTGTTGATTTCGTAGCCTCATAAAGTCATCTAAATAGGCTTGTGTCTAGCATGCCGGAGAAGAAGTCCTCTTTAAGTGGTTGTTTAAGAGGAGCAACTAATATAATATCCTTCCTAAGTTTTAACTTTAGGAAAAAGTACATTGATTATTTATTTAATTAATGTTGACTTTGGGCTAATGCTAATGAAGGATAAATAATTAATTATTTAAGTGACTTAGATCTAATCTCCATTGTTGATATCAGAAAATTGAGATTTAATCTTAGTCATCTATCACTTTAGAGATTACGGATTTGGCCCATGGAGAAATTATAAAGAAAATCTATGAGAGAGGATGAAGACACATCACATTTATATTATTGAGAGAACAATTTTCTCAAGGAATGAGAAGCTCCAGCACTGAAGAGAAGGGTAAACGATTGCAACAAGAAAATTTTGGGAGCAATTTTCAGGGATACGTAGTCTAGGAGAGAGAGGTTGAATTGCTAAAGAGGGCCAAATTTTAGAGGAAGACCAAATTATCCAAGGGCCATTATTTCTCTAGTGCAGAGGGGTTGTATCAACGGAGAAAGAAGGGCCAAGTTAGCTGGTAGAGGAGGGTGATTTTCCAAGGCCGAAATTTTCACGAGGGTTGAATTCCTTGAGGTTGATTTTCCAGAGGGGCCAATTTCCAGGTTCCAACAGCTATAGTTTTTTTGTGTATTCTCTATGGGTCTAAGCCCTACTTTTCCTGAGAAATATTAAGTGAAGGAACATTCTTTTGGGCAAATTTTTCAACTATTGTGTGATTAAATCCCTATTTTATTTCCACTGCAAGTTTAATTTCTGAAAGTTAAAATACCACTGATTTTATTTCCCAACAGTTTTCAGATTTTATTAAGCCAATAGTTTATATGTATAAAATAATTGTTGAGGTATAAATAAATCAGATCTTGTGTTAGAGTTTTAACATGGTAACAGAGCAATAGAAATTGTGTGTGAGATCATACAGCACAACAGTTTTACATCGTCAAAAAAAAAAAATACCCAACAAAAAAATTATTTTGCAAGAAGGGTTTTGTGGCTAACAATGATCTGGAGATATGGAATCATCTAGCTTGAGATTTGAAGACAGGTTGCAGGGGACTGGCAACAGAGCATCACCATTGTTCTGATGGCAAATAGCCTGTAGGAACTTACAGAAAAAGAGATCCACGTTCTTTCAAATCCTAGACAAGTGGCCGAACACAATTTGAAAGATGTGGAGGCAAAAAGGAGCATATTGGACATTGTGAAGGATCACATAACCCCTCACATATCAGGGAACCATATGACTCGCCAAATGTGGTCAATATTGATAAACGTATACCAAAGTAACAACAAAACCTAAAAGATGGTGTTGAGAGAGAAACTTAGAAATATAAGAATGAGCAGATCTGAAATTGTAACATCATACTTCACATGAGTACAGCAGGTTCGTGATGAATTGTCAATTGTTAAGGAAGCCATGGATCAGGGTGAACTTATCAAGCTAGCCCTGAGTGATTGTACCAAACAATGGGGTACCACTGTAACAGGTAACCTTACTAGAGGCAAGCTCCCTGATTGGACCAAGTCGTGGGATGACTTCAACCAAAAGGAGATTTGGGAGAGTTTGATATCTAGTGGACAACATAGAGGTGGAGGTGGAGATGGGGAACTTGCCCTTGTTGGGCAAGAAAAGAAGCGTAAGAGTAAATCCAAGTAGAAACAAAGTGGAGGAGGATCTTCAGAGGGAGAGAAAAAGGACATAAGCAAACTCAAGTGCTTTGCATGTCACATGTATGGTCATTATGTTGGACAGTGCCCCAACAAGAAGATACACAAAGGGAAGACATCAACAATTCCATCTTCACAAATGGATGAGTTAGCTGAGAAATTCAAGTCTGCATTGGTCTCCTGTATTTTAGGCACCACAACACATCGTCTATGGTTTGCTCACAGTGGAGCTTCTCATCATATGATAGGATCTTGTGACCTCTTCACCATAATGCCCATGGAGCATCGTCATCATCATGTGGAGCTTGGTGATAATGCCAAGTATGCAATAAAGGGTATTGGCAACATACCATTCCCACTGGACTCTGAGAGACCTATGGACGTGAACTATTGTACGTAGTTGGGTTGGAGAAGAATTTGCTCTCTATTTTGGCTATTGAGGATAAAGGACTTCAGGTCAGTTTCATTGGAGGTGAGGTATCTGTCAAGCCGAAAGGATTTGATCCTAGCATGGGGCGAGTGATGGGAAACAGAGAGCAACCTGTATCTGTTGAGAGGACAGCCACTGATGGCCCTTGTACATGGCAGTGACAGCCAAACTGAGCTTTGGCACAAGAGGGATGGGGCATCTACACTACAGGGCTCTACCATTGTTATGGGAGATGGTCACTAGTTTTCTAAGGATCAGTGTGAAGCAGGTGCAAAAGGATGTGCATTTGGTAAACATGCTAAAGCAGCACTTCCTAACAAATAGACCGGGTCTAAGGGAGTGTTGGATTTGGCGCATTCTGATATTTGTGGCCTTATTGCAATGGAGTCCATCTCTAGGTGTAGTTATTTTGTGACCTTCATAGTGTAATGTCCTAGGGCAATCTTGTCCTTAGGGTTTCTTAGGAGACTAAGGATTTTCAATAGAGTTCTTTCACTTATTCAAAAATGAAATAAGCAGTAACAGTGATCCAGGAGGATCTCGTCAGATCAATTACACAGGTTCAGTTTCGTCGTCAGTATTTAGGGTCGATGTCGTCAGCTTCGACAGTGATGTTTATGGTTCAAGTTGTCCGATAACGTTTATGGTTTTCAAGGTGATATGGTTCGATACCTGGTTGTCGACATGCGATTGTCGTCAGTTCCGCCAAGATTTGGTCGTCGACAAGAGTTTGTCGTTCACCTCGCAGGATTTGGTTGTCGATGGGTTTTGTCGTCATGATGTTTGTCGCAAATGTCACTTTGTGACAAAAGATGTGTGTATGGGTTTACAACCAAAATCAAGTAGTGTAAAAATACCTTAAAAATTGACTTGACCTAAGTCTAAACCCTAACCTAAGACCTAAAACACTAATCAAATTCATCTACTACAAATATCCTAACATCAAACCTAAGTCCTAAGAACCTAAGCCATTTGTTAACAAATCAAATTACAATACCTTAACTTAAGGTATAAACCCTCTCGGCCTTGTTATAAAACATTACATATTATAAATACATTGCAAATTATATACACAGTCATAAACTGCGAGCCTTAACCGCGTGGAGAAATCATAACTGTAACCATGTGAACAGGCGAAGTGTTATGGTTAACCAGGCAGAGTTCAGACCGCAGCAGCTATCATTGCGGGTTGTGACATGTGAACAAAGGGCAGTAACCACACAGTTATTGTAACCGCGGCAATAGTTGAATGGAATCGTCGGGGGTAAGACCGCCAGGTAAGCCGCAACGGTCGGAGGTTATAGTGATCACATGCAGACTGTCGGAGCACTATAAGCCGAGACCATCGGGGATCAATGCGAAGGTGGAAGCTTGCGGTTAGACCGCAGCTGGTCACATGTAATGGCCTCCCTCCTCTGCCCAGTCAGCAAGCTGCCAACGGCTTTGATTTATAATAAAGTTTATTTTGGGGTTTTGAAAGGTATTCTTGGGTTAAACTAATAACAAACCTTGTAACAAACCAACTAGGTGTTCTCTAGTGGTTAGCCTGAGACTCATAAACCCAAATTTCAACCATTCATGCCTATCTTAGCCATGATAGCCTCAAATGAACTTTTTTCACTATAAAGTCACCCTTTTGTTCATAGTAAAGGGAATTATTGGTTTTGAGTTTACAGTACAGATTCTAGAGGATATAGGGGATTTTGTTTTCAGCATAACAGGAGCAACCGGAGTCGGAATTGGAAACCGAGATAGGCGTGGGAAAGCTGGTTCAGAGAGATTTCTTATGACAGTGACCAGCAGTGCCTGCGTGCACATTCAGTTTTGGTCAAATTTCTGTGTAATCAGCCTCTTCGGTTTCAATCCTAATAACGCAATCGCCCATCTTGAAAGCGGACCCGGAGATGTAGTCCATCAGGGACGAACTCCGTAATCAATCTTTTTCTCTAGAATCATTGTGTATTTGTTGTTTTCACTTCTGTTTTGCATCTTACTTATGTTTATCATCTATCATAAAGTCTTTCTTCTCAAGCAATTCTCACGGTTTTAAGCACTTTAAGTTAACATTCAGTGCATTGTTGTCATAATCAATTCTATTTCAGTTTAACATATCATCATTTCATATCAAACAGTACCAACACATGAATAAACAACCCTTTAAAAGTGTTGTGAACATCTCGATAACATCCCGATTTTATCTTGAAATCATTATTTTTGGGCCTAGTCGATGTTTGTCGATTTTTACAGATATTTTGATGGTATCTTAATTTTACCGATGTTTGCTGATTTTTACTGATATTTTCCCGATTTTTACAATTTTTTGGTTTTCCAAACCCTTGCCGATTTTATCCCGATGTCAATGTTCGCAACATTGCTTTAAACCCCCAAGAAATAGGATTAATATTCCATCAACAAGAAATACAATCTTCTACCAAGTACAATATTGTATTCAACCAATAGAGATTCAAACAATTTCAAATATTAAAACAAATCTTATCGCATAATATCCTAGCATTCTGAACTATGTTGTATTGATCTGCAGGCTACAAGAACCAGTATAATAAATCTTATTGCTTCCCAAGAGAGGGCCGTAGTTGATTATCACTTCAAGATTCCTCTAAATCACCTTAGAAAGAGATCTTCCTCTCTTAGAACTGAAATACCTCTGAAGAGTCCCTACCGAGCTTTGTTTCATATGGCAACTAAGCCACAAAGGATGACCAATTGGCTCGGATGTGCCTCGAAAAGGGATCAAGCAGCTTCAAATTTATTCAGACCAAACTGCCTCCAGTAAGTTACCCTTCATTGTCTCAGAGAATGGTCGAATTGCCTCAGCTTGGCTTCAAGGAAAGGAACGAATAGCCTCAAGAAAACTACCAGTTTTTCTTCAATCTGCACTGTATTAGGGAAATCGTCCAATGTTACTTCAAAATGACTCAATCTGCCTCAAGAAAGCAACATTGCTTGCCTCAAAGCGCACCAACATAGGCTTAGGAAGTTTTTGGTTAGCTTGCCTCAGATATTTTTTGCACCCACCACAGAGCATACCCAAAGACCCTAAATACCCTCAGGAAGAACCAAATCATGCCTTGAAAGATTCTCGTTTGGCCTTGGCAAGAATGTTGAGTTTTCCTTAGGAATTGCCACCAAACTGCTATGCTTCTCTAGATTAATGAATTCACAATTCTCAACCCAAACCAGAGTATAAGCTTTTAACTCGTAAACCAAACCAAACTGCTTCAATGACTTGTGCCAGAACAAGAAGAAGGTTACTATGTAGGGGTGGGATCACCTCCATTAAAACCAATCAAAGAATTGAAAAGTGGTCTTAAAACCCTCAGAGCCTCAGGCTCAAAGAAAACAGAGACAAATTGATCCAATCCAATCATGCTCCAAAATGATTCTACTCTCTTGCATTTATAGATTTTCTTATGGCGGTTTTCCCTCCTTAATTAAATGACAGAGGTTCATGGTAACCCCAACTTTGGGCATTTTTGCCCCAGCTGCCCCAAAACTTACCCCATGCTGCCCAAACATTAGGTAATTGGGGTTTTCCATTTTTATCAAAGACTATATCCTATGGGTATCGAAAGGCTACTTCGTTCCTTCAGCAATTAATTCGTAAGGGACATTATAGTTCCCCTTCCTTACATTGCTTGTACTCAAGCAATTGTATGTCTGAGTGAAACATAATTTTCTCCTAAATCTTCGAGAAAGAAGCAATGCCTTCAAACTTCATAGCTACCATTCCGAACAGACAAGCACTGCAAGATGCCATTTCATCCATTAGAGGTTGCATTCTACTACCCTCGCCCATATCTACATTAATTACTCAAAGACAGTGACCTTCAAAAATATCACGTGTCAAATTATGCACTTCCATGAGGCACAATCTTCACATATTCCAATCTACGGACTTTACGTTGCCAATATACAACTGTTGAGAAATTCCAATCAATTCCTCTATTAGAGATCTTAACAATGTGCAGGCAGCATCTTTCACGTTGTTGTGCATACTAAAAATTTACTTCTCCCTATTCTCTAGCATTCAGAGAACATTATGTTTTCAGCTAAACAAGTTAAACTTCCATCTTGTTCCACAACTTTCCAAGAAAATCATCCAATTGCTAGTTGTATTTCAGAGCCTTTTGCAACACTATTGCCCAGCTATCTACCAAAGTGGTTCAAGAGCTACATATAGAAAAACAAGGAAAAGAGGTCCAGAACATAGATAGCAACTGTTATATTCAACCTCATGCATTTGGATAGTACAAGATATGAGGAGATCATGTGTCTTCCTTACAACATCAAGGAATGATCCACCTAGAGTTTGATGCAAAGGCTACTTTACCTATGAGGGAAACTTGTCAATAGTGAATCAACCATATTTTGCATTGTACACTGCTTCACACCAAGATAGACCTCATACATAGTATGTTCCTCGAGTTCAGAATCATGCCTAGTAAAGATGTCAAACTCTTGTTTGACTCAATCCATTCAACAGCAAGTCAGTCAACATAAAGAATATTGGCGTTGGCTTGACATTGTGCCTCCATGCCTTTTATAGTGCTTCTTACAACCAGTATGTCTTGTTATCCTTCCTTCTTTTGTTGTTGCAATTAAGTTTCCATTATATATGCAATCCCTATCTTTAGAGAGAGACTTCATTGTGACTTCAACTAGCCTATTGTGTGTGATCCTAAGGAGCTTTTCCCTGAGTGTAGATTCGATCCTATTTACCCTAGCAGTCGAATTCCTCTCTAAAGTTTTTCGCAGATTTGTGGTACAGCCACAAGCCTATTTGATGGAGAAAAGGAGGGTTGAGAGGTCCAATCATCTTGCTAATAGAGGGCCACGCCTCGTGTGCCTTGCTACCTGTAGGAGAAGGGGTTGTATGCCCTAATTTAGTGGACAGAGTTGCAGGAGTGTGCAAGATGAGAAGCATAAGGCCTAATTTAAGTACAGCCAAGAGGATTAAACATCCTTAGAAAACAGCACAAAAATTTAACAGCCTGTGTGGCCTAATTTGAGGTGTAACATCCCTAAAAGTAAGGTCGTATGTTCTTCTAGGGTTGTTGGTGTCCACAACAAGGAGGTCAAGAGTTTAGGACTATGTGTGAGCTACTGGAAGAGGGTTGCAACCATGGAGACGTGTTGCTAAGTGGATGGATTGTTCCAAGGGATTGAACAGCAGTTTGTGCCCTAGTTTAGGGTTGCTTCAATGAAGGTTCAGTCACCCATAGTTTTGTCCTAAATGTTTGTCCAAGGAGCTACAACTATCCGCCTTGATTCTATGCATGATTGAGGGAGGTCGAGAACTTGATGGGTGTGACAAGAGGTTTGTCTTGTCACTGTAATTAGGACAGCATATCTCTATGATCAGCGACTAGTATAAGAGTTTGGAAAAGGGACAAAGCGTGTCTCCTAGTATGGATATAGAGATGTATAGGACAAATGTGATGGGATTGTCCTTAAGTGAAGAAGTTTGGTGCTAATGTAAAGTTTTGTTCATAGATATTGAATAGCAGTTATAGTAGCCCTATGTATCGCAGATCTGAGGTATAATCTAACTGTGATGTGGGTTATCTAAGGAGCTGTAGATCAATCAGTCATTGCACTGTATGAGGGCAAATTTGTCTGCCTTAAGGATTGCCTTTTGGAGCAGCAAAAGAGCATATCATTGGTTTGTTGATGATGCCTTGAGTTGTGTGACAAAGAAGCAACCTTGTCGTTGTATAAGGGGAGCCCTAGAAGACCTCAGTACAATGTTCAATGGAGGTGCCAATGAACTGTTCGGAGGCAAGTATTTGGATGCCCTAGTTTGGTGAGTACAAATGTGCATACCACTGAAAAGCGAGTTGTGGTGTCAAGCCCTAGTTCAGCTGATGCAAGGAGGCATATTGTTGATATGTGGGTAGATCTGATGATGCCCTAATTTAGTCATCAAAGGGGTAGTTAGAGGACTGATAAGAGGGTTGGGTTTGAAGACCATATGAGCTGACAATCTTGGAGGAGCAAGAGAGCAGCTAGCGGGCAGTTTGATGAGCCTATGTTCAGTCATCTTGGAGCAACCAAGAGAGATTGATAGTGGCAGATTGACAGTTGGAGATGCAAGCTATCTAAAGTTGCAGATGTTGCAGTGATCAACAAAAGAGGAGGCAAAGTACATGCCAAATGTGTTCAAGGTATGTGGACTGAAAGGATTGTGTTACGCACCTTCAGCAAGGAGGTCAAGTGTACTTTGTTCTGGGAAAGATTGTTGGTCATAGTTGTTGACACCAAGCCCTAGTTATGTCCTTGTATCAGGGGTTGTAAGTAAGGGCCATGATCCCTGGTACGGGAGCCCTAAGATTATTGTATTAAAGTTTGTAATATAACAAGTTGTGGTTTAAAAAATTTCATGTGCACGAGATTGATTCACTGCTATATGTTTTCCGCTATCCAAAGGAGTGTTGTGTTGTTTCAGTGTGTTTGTGATCGTGATCTTAGACTCAAAGTTGATTCTGAAGTGTCGTGGAAAAGCAACAAACTCAATCCACCCTTGTCTTTCTCCTCCTTCGCTTAAACAAAAGTGTACCTGAATTGCCTCCCAATTCATGAAGTCTAATGGGTATATATAGCAGTTGGATGAACACGAAGTGGTATGTCTAAAGGGTCAGGCTGACTTGATCTTTTGGAGGGCCAACTTGTCATTCTTGGAGCCAAAAACTCAAATTTAAAAATTCAAATTTTGCTTTTGAAAATGGCATGAAGAACATGCCTTGAATTTGATATTCAATATATATTTGGAGGGATAAAAATGAAGATAGGCCAGAGCTACAAAAATCAACAGGGAATTGGTACAATTCAATTTCAGAGGGAGTTTGGAAGCCATCTATTTCTCAAACATGTTCTTTATGTTCCAAGGCTCAAGAAGAACCTTGTTTCAATTTCAAAAATGGAGGATAAGGGGTACAAAGTGATGTTTAGACAAGCTAGCGTTTTTATGAAACTCTAATACTCCAAGGTGGCTAAGTAGATTGGGGCTAGACATAAGAGTATGTACAGATTGTAGATTGAGATAGCAACATCATTAACCAAAAGAGGCAGTCGTGACTTAGGCAGCGAGCTTGGGGAGTTATGGCATATAGGCGCATGGCGCATCTGCACCTTGGAGCGCTAAAGATTGTTAAGGAGATAGCAACAGGGCCACCACAATTCAACATGGACCAACATAAGGTGTGCAAGGGCTGCACACTTGGAAACTATGCCAAAAACTCTTTTCCTAGCAAAGATAACAGGGCCAAGGGCAGCTTGGACCTTGCTCATTCAGATGTTTGTGGTCCCTTCTCTTCGGTATCCGTTCATGGGTACAAGTATTATGTCACCTTTATAGATTATTGTTCGTGGAAGACCTGGATATTTTTCATGAAAAAGAAGGATGAAGTCTTCTAGAAGTTTCTGGAGTTTAAAGCCTTGATTGAGAACCAAACTGGGATGAAAATCAAGGCGTTGAGGTCTAATAACGGTGGGGAGTACACCTCAAACGCATTTCCTCAGACGCATTTAAGGAGTTATGTGCCAAGGCGGGCATCAAGAACTACACCACATAATCCTCAACAGAATGGGGTCGCAAAGCGCAAGAACAGGGCCAAAGTTGGAGCGACTAAAGCCATGTTGCATGACCAGGGACTACCTAAGTTTCTTTGAGCTATGGATTGTAATACAACAGTTTTCTTGCAGAATCAAAGCCCACATAGAGTGTTGGGGAGAGTTACACCAGAGGAGGCCGTTACAAGGAAGAAACTAGAAGTGTCACGTTTCCGAATATTTGGTAGCTTGGTGTACTGCCATGTACCAGAGGAGAAAAGGAAGAAGTTGGGGCCCATATCAAAGAAGGGCATCTTCGTGGGCTACAGTGAGACAATATACCAAAACTCATGAAAACGATCATCAAGAGAGATGTGAAGTTTGAGGAATAAAAAGCCTTAAGGAAGTCCTCAGAGCGTGAGTTGACTACTATACAGGAGGAGGAGGAGCAGTCTCCCAAGCAGGAGGCTCAGCTAACACCTCAAAATACAATTGTACATATTGATGGGTAGGGCAAGCAGCATAAGAACAAGGGGAGAGAGTAGAGCCTCCTCGGGCTATGGCTCCCAGACCTTGGCGAAGGAGAGCAAGATGGGCAAAGCAGCTAATCCAAGAGGCATAGGAGTGAATTGTTACTCCTAGTACATCAATTCGATAGAGCAAATAGCCACGGAGTTACACTGGATATATAGCACTTATGATTGAGTTGTTGGATGTCAAACCTTCCAATTACCAAAAGGCAGCCACTCAATAGGTGTGGAGAGATGCCATGGTGGAGTATGCCTCCATCATGAAGAATGATGTCTAGGAGGTGGTGTCGAGGTCAAAGGGAAAATTTGTGGTGGGCTCTTGCTAAGTCTACAAGATCAAGCATGGTGATGATGGGAGCATCGAAAAATATAAGGTGAGATTTGTGGCAAAGAGGTTCTCACAAGTAGAACGGATCAACTATGACAAGACCTTTGCCCTAGTGGCCAAATATTCATCTATCAGGACTATCATATCAATTGCAGTTCATATGGGGTGGAAGATCCACCAAATGGGCATTAAAACAACATTCCTCAACGGGGTTGTTGGGGATGAGATTTATATTGAACAGCCAGAGGGGTTTAAGACGTGCAACAGAGAGACACATGTATGCAGACTCAAGAGAGCCTTGTATGCACTCAAACAAGCACCACAGACATGGTATGCTTGAATACACAGCGACCTTCAAGGATTAGACTTCACCAAGAGTGATGCGGACCACAAACCCCAACCTCTACTACATTGTTGTTGGAGGTGAGTTGGTTATCCTTCTGCTATATTTGGACAATCTAATTTTGACAAGCGCAAATAAGCTCATTCAAGAATGTAATAGAGATCTTGCAGGCGAGTTTGAGAAGAAGGATATGGGCTAATGCACTATTTCCTTGGGTTAGAGGTCTGGCAGGGAGATTGGGAGACCTTCTTGGGACAAGGCAAGTATGCCCTACAGGTTCTGAGGAGATCTCACCTACAGGACTGCATGCCCATGACCATGCCTCTAGTCACAAACTAGAGGAAGGATAACACATTCAAGATAGAGCGAGTAGACCCCACACTCTACCAGCGGCTGATAGGGTCACCTATGTATTTGGTAAACAAACAACTAGACATGTTTTGCAATTAACTCTTTGAGCTAGTTTATGGTCGAGCCTACCAAAACGCACTAGGTTGCTTCCAAGCATGAGTTTAGATATCTCGGGGGGACAGTAAAGTACAAACGGTGGTATAGACAGGTTGATGGGGTGAACCTTGAGGGCTTCAGTGATGCAGATTGGGCAGGGAGTTCCACAGACATGAAGATCACATCGAGTTCCACATTTAATGTTGGATCAGCAATTATTTCTCGGTTCAATGTGAAGCAGAGATCTCTTCCATTAAGCTCAGATGAGGTTGAGTACATGGCACCAGTCTTGCAAGGTGCAAAGTTATCTGGTTGAGGAAGTTGCTCGTGGGCTTGTTTGGACAGGAGCTAGAGCCCACTGTGATACATTGTGATAATCAAAGTTGCATCAAACTCTTTGTGAATCAAGAGTTTCACAATCGCTCAAAGCACATCAATATATGTTATCACCACATCAGGGACATTATTCAAAGAGGTATAATTGCAATTCAACACATACCAACAGAGGCGCAGACGACAAACATTCCAACTAAGGCCTTGTCAAGGAGCAAATTTGTTTACCTTAGAGATAAGTTGGGTGTAGTGCATAACACCTTCCTCTCTAAGAGGGAGTGTTCATTGTGTTAGAAAATCAAAAAGGCAAAAAGATTTCCTTCGCTTGATAACTACTTGTGATTTCTTAGCAATCTTAATAGCTTCTTTTATGTCTTATTTTATCTTCTTATCATCAAGCAACTATCAAAAACAAATACATGAAGATCAAGACAACAAGTGACACAATATGTAGGCTCTCAGCCAGGGCAAAACCCCTTTTCTAGGGGAAAACCCAAAAATTCTCCTCTTCTTTTAGAATCAAATCAAATGAGATAACCAAGACCATTTGACCAAGACAAAGACATCCCCCAATCCACCTAGTTAGCCTACCAAAATAGTCCTTACAACATGACAAAGATTAGCTTCTAGTCAACAAGAGCCAACCTTCTTCAACACTGCATCAAACTCAAATCTCGTCCTCCTGCAACAATATTTCGACCTCTTACTACAGATCTGAAAATTCGGCCCCTTCCTTCAACCTAGAACAAGGGAAAATTTCGGCTCCTAAAGTTTGACAAATGATCCTTTCTTCTTTTCTTTCGTTTCTTCTTTCTTCTTAGGCTTCCTCACACATTTTCCTTCCTCTTTTAACTGCAGATTGAAACTTGCTTGGATGGATGCTCAAATAGGTCGAATTGCACTTCTATATATAGCTTTTTTGTGTGGTCGAATACCCTTTATGAGGCTGATTTGACTACACTTGAGGGCCGACATGGTGGAGACACAAAATACATTTTTGACTCAATTATAAATTTCTTTCTTGACATAAAAAGCCTAAGAAGGGTCTATTGCATAATGACAAGGACTATGACACATGACATAAACCCTAGAAGCACTCAATGGGTGCTTTGACCTACAAACAAAATAAATAAAGCATGAAACCCATGCTTATAAATAATTTTTCTTTTACAATAATTTTTCTTTTGATAAATACATAATAATTACATCATGACATGAGCTAAACCACAATTATGAACACTGATACTAGTTACATTTCTCAACACTCTCTCTTAACTAGGGAGGTATTCATAATCGTTCAACCAGTACAAGGTTGACCTCAGTTTGAAATGTTCCAAGAAGAGTACAACAGCATACGCAATGTTAAGGATACCGAAACTGCCAAGGTATCCAACACATCAAAGATCCAAGTCTCAATGACACTATTTCAAGGATCCAAGTGTCATCATCTAGACACTAATAAAAGGATCTAAGACACTAATAGGAACTAAGGTGTTATCAAGGCAATATGCCACTATATGTACCATCAGGCTACGGCCCTGTTACAGGTCAATTTGGGCACATCAATCCCGACTTCCAGATCAGTACTATTAGGGTCCATCAATCCCTAATTCAGCTATTTTCATTCCCTAATGAGGTCAACCTACATCATGCTTGCCTCCCAAGACTTTCCATGACACCATTCATCCAAAAAGTGTCCCTAAGGAGATCAGTGCAGGTAGCCTTCTATTAGGCTGCATTGCAACGCAGAAACTGCACTGACTAGGTGTGTTGCAGCGCACTTAGCCTTTGTTTCACTTGCACTGAGCGAGATTCATCGAATTTTTTAAATGAATCCATTGGATTCCTCATTCAATGGGTACTTCTGGAAGTTTCCAGGTTGATTGAGCTCGCATTTGGATGAGGAAGAGGATGAATGAACCTCAATCCATTATCCCTTCCTCCATGGAACCACTTCCCAAATTTGGCAGAGCATTCATGAGCACCATTAATGGCTTAAACTCCTCCATTCAGCTATAAATTGACCAAGCATTCAAAAGCTGGTCTAGGTTGGAATTTCTTGAGCTAAGGAAATGTTGTTTGAATGAGATTAGTAAGAGTATTGTAATGATGTCGAATTGTTGCTTCATGAGGAGAGAAGGGATCAAAACTGGAAGGAAGACACTGAATCAAGCATGAACATTCATGGGTTGTAATCTTTCCTTTTATCAATAAAGAATTCAAAGCTGATTCCATTCATGTTCTTATATGATGTATATCGTATTCTGGATTCTATGATATGTTTGATTAACAAATCTTTATTGTATGCTTTGATGGGTTTCTGTCTCAGCTTGTGTGCAGGTACTTTCCAAGCGAGTTAAGTATGGAAAGAAGCGGCGGAATTGGTCAAGGGAGAGAGGGAGTGAGCGAAAGCTACAGGTTGGTTTTCCTCCTTACCTCTCTTATCTGTTGATCAAAGAAAAGGTAGCGAATTACTTTGACTGTTGTTTCTAGACTAGCTACTAAGTCTAGAGGGTTAGGCGTTTGATAAAACACTAAATTTGACCAAAACAAATTGGCAACTCCACTAGGGAGATCTTAACCCTTTCAGTAGGTTATCACCTCCTTAGACACCTTGACATACTTTACTTGTTGTAATTCAGGGTTTTGCATTGAATTTTGGTCAAAATTTGAGGTTAGATGACTCTTAAGTGGTCGCACGGGAATCAGTGCAGGCTAGCCTTAGAGACAGTGCGCTGCAGCGCAGTTAGACCTTCTTTGACCTGCGTTGATTAACAAAGGAATATTTTAATCAGTGCAGGCTAGCCTTAGAGACAGTGCGCTGCAGCGCAGTTAGACCTTCTTTGACCTGCGTTGATTAACAAAGGAAGATTTTAATCAGTGCAGTTTGGCCCTCTTTGGCCTGCGTTGATCACTGCAGCTTGGCCCTCTTTGACCTGCACTGATCATTTTTGAAATCATTGAAATCAGCACAGTCTTTAGTGAGAGTCAATGCTCTACAGCGCAGTTAGCCCCTCTGTGACCTACGCTGATCAACCTTAGGTTAAATTCCCACCTTTGGATTGAGTTTTTGCCAAAATTCTTTTGATTGCTTGCTTGCTGAAAATCAATGATGTCTTATCTCTGAAAACAGTCTTCTCATCTCCTTAGCCAGCCAGCCCTACTTTGATTAGATTGATTAATGTTTCTTTAATGTTTTCTATATCATTATCAGTGTATAGTCAAAGTTAGAATATAGTTGATCGATTGTTTTTGTCAATAGAAAAGTGTCGTAAAATCGTCATTTTCTTCGAAAAAATTAACTTTCGTAAAGTCTTCCTTCATAAATAATCGATTGATTTATTTGTGCATTTGATTTGTATTTTCATTTAAAGTGTCAAAAATCTTCATTTCTTTAAAATCAAAAGTGTCGTACAGTCTTCCTTTCCCTTTAAAAAAAATTGTCACAAATCGTTATTTTTTATGAAAAGAATTTTGAATCGTTTGTGCATTAGTTTTTCTTATTACATTATTCACATTAAGAGAAACTGAAATGAAAAACATGTATTGTGCATATTAAAGTTTGTGAATGCTTGAAAGGAATGGTTTAGGGAATTGCGTTAGTTTGTGCTCTTTGTTGTTTGTTCAAAAAGTACTTGTATGCTCTATCCCTCGTAGCTAGGATTTTCATTGCTGAAAACAAATGGAAAGAGTGCTTCTCATTCTAGTTGCATTCTTAGGAATTTCTAAAAACATCTCGTGGTGAACCCTCAAAGGCAAATTTTAAGCAAGATCAACCTAAAATTTACATCAATTAATCTCATAACGTATTGGAACTTAACGAAAACATCTAGAGGTCTAGGCTAGAGACGTGTTTCGGCGTCTTTAAACCTAGTGGTTGTCGTTTTCATTGAGGTTGGGTGATTCCTCCTCTCTGATTCGATAAGTACTAGTACGGACTTGTGCTCCCTGTACCGTCGAGTATATAGTGGGAGACCCCAATAGGTTGAAATCCTTTATCCCTAGGTAGCCGAGTTTGTCGCCTTACCGATCGCAATGCACCAAACACAGCATTCGGGAAGATTGACTGTCGTACGTTAAATCCTTGGTAATTTCTCCTTCATTTATCACCAAGATGTATATTGCAGTTTTGCAGTTTGTTTGGTAAACCCTTGTCTAGAATCTCCAGAGCAGTCACTTTCGTTCCTTTTCGACTCTTTAAAAGAAAAGGATCATCTGAGCACTTGTCCTTTCAGGCTCATTAAACATCGAAAGCGACTAGAGTCATCTTTTGTTTTACTCGACTCTTTAAAAATGAAAAAGCAAAGTTGTGTTCCAATGTCGTAAAACTTAATTGACCACAGATAACATCCTCCACGCTCGCTCTTTAGTTGATCTTAGGTTGAAACGTATCGCGACAAATCCAAAGTCCACCAATCAAGGAATTCCTTTTGATGGGAATCCTAGTCCTTTTCCTCCTTTCGAAAATATTGGTGCTCCTTATATGGCTACATTATCCCTACTGGGATTTACCATTGGCTTGCCAGTATGGTTGTTTTCAACCTCCTTGGTTCAAAATGTCATGTTTTCTCCGTAATCAAGTACACCTCCAACTGGACAAAATCAACCTCTAGTTGATCCTAAAGTTGACCCTTTGCCTTCTTCCTCTTCGCCTGTTGAAAGTATTGGTACTAGTAACCAGGTGGCTAAGAAGAAGAAGAAAGGGAAGAAGAAGAAAAAGAAGCAAATTCAGCAGAATGGCAACAAAGCAACCAGTGCTTTGAATGCAACATCAGATCAGAAACCGTCCATCAAGCCTCACAAAGTTCGATATCCATGCAAACTTTATGCGGGAGACCATCTTCTTCGAAATTGTCCTAATATTCCTCAGATCTTAGAAGAATGGTCTTGTTGTTCACATCATCCTGTGTCATCAACTTCTAGAGATCATGTTGGTGACACACCATCAACTAGTGGCAGTAAAGATCATGGAAAAAAGGGAAAAGTCAAGTTTCCATGTAGGTTATGTGAAGGGAATCACTCCATTCACCTTTGTCCCTATCTGGATGAAACCAAAAAAGTGTTGGATAACCATCCTACTTCACTGCAGCGACTTCCATCTCGTTACAGGAAACTTTCCCTTAATCCTTCATTAGTTGATGAATTGATTGACCAAAATCAACCGTCGGTCAAACCCACTCTCTCTGAAAGTGAATCCTATGAGTCTATACCCGACCCAAATCAACAGGTTGAGGCAATAGTTCACCCGATTTCACCTTCAGTAAATCGTACCTTTCCTAAAGAGAGTGAAAATGATACCACTCAGGTTCTTTTTGTTTCTTCAGATTCAAATGAGCTTGGGGGCAATCCTCCTGTTCCATCAAGACAAGAGAAAAATCCTCCCACTCTCGTAACTCAATGGGTTAATTCTCCCGTTTCTACGGGACCCCCTCCAAGTAGTTTGGTCACTTCCTTTGGTTGGAATCGATTGGCAGGATTCTGCCTTCCTTCCTATGTGCCTTTCCAGATCATAGTACAAGTTTGTAATATGATTATATCTGGCACTATTATAGATGAAGGTGCTTCCATGAACATCCTTTCCTCAACTGCTTGGCAAGCGCTCAGTTCGCCACCGCTTGTGCCTGTTACAAAGAATCTGTTGGGTTTTAACAGAGGAACCAATCAACCATTAGGGATCCTCCCTCAATTACCTATTACTTTGGTAGGAAAAACCGTTTATCTGAACGTGATGGTAGTCCCAGGCCCTTTAGATTATAACTTACTACTTGGGCGCGACTCTGTTTATGGCATGGGAGCTATTGTTTCCACACTCTTTCAAGTGATGTGTTTCTCGCATGAAGGCAGAATTGTCACCGTTAACCAACTTCCATTTCCCGATCCAAATATAGCTCCTACTCAACCATCGTCCCAAAATGGTCCATTTATACCAATGGTATCAACCCCGCCACGGGTTAATTATGTGGCAACTTGTTCCATACCTAAATCAACTAACGATCAATTCAGTGGTGTTGTACATCATGTACTGGGGGCATTGGAACCAGATCTCTCCTTCATGACCTCTTATGAGTTGTGATTGAATCCGAGGATAGTTCGTTGTCTTGTGTCAACCTCGTTAAAAAATGAAACAAGGGTCCGAAGATAGTTCGTTGTCTTGCGTCAACCTCGTTAAAAAATAAAACAAGGGTCCGAGGATAGTTCCTTGTTTTCTGTCAACCTCATTAAAAAATGAAACAAAGAATATGAGGGTAGTCCTTTTACTGAGTCAACCTCGTTAAAAAATGAAACAGGCCCCATGAGGATAGATCCTGGTCTTGTGTCAACCTCGTTAAAAAATGAAACAAGGAGTATGAGCACAGTTCCTTGTCTTGTGTCAAGCTCATTTTAAAATGAAACAAGGTCCCCTAGAGCAAAGTTCCAAGTCGAGTCTTTGAGTAGATCTCGTAAAATCCCAGTCGAATCTTTCACTTGATCTCGTAAAAGAACCTTCATTCCATCCACCTGATAGCCATGAGTAGTCTACTTAGGTGAATATAATGAAGCTTGGGGGCATGCACCTAGTGTTAAAGTTAAGTTTCCTTGTAGGTTATGTGAAGGGAATCACCCCATTCACCTTTGTCCCTATCTGGACGAAGCCCAAAAGTTGTTGGATAACCATCTTGCTTCAACGCAGTGACTTCCATCTGGTTACCGAAAACTCTCCCTTTCATCATGCTGGGGCATGTAAACCAATCTCAAGCATATTTTTTCGTTTTAAGCTTGTGTAAAAATGAAACTGAATCCAAGCATAGTTTTTCGTTTTAAGCTTGTGTAAAAATGAAACTGAATCCAAGCATAGTTTTTCGTTTCAAGCTTGTGTAAACATGAAATTGAATCCAAGCATAGTTCCCTATGGTTCAAGCTTGTGTAAAAATGAACCCATTTCCATTTTAACCCTTGTGATTGCCATTCTATCAGCCTTTTTCATCAGATGAGCCTTGGTTGTCTTCATTCCATCGCCACAATCCCTTTGGCCGATCATACACTTTCACTTGGTTGTTTACCTTTTTTGAGGAACAGTTGTAATGAGTGGTCTTATTAGCCAGCCTCTTCACATAAATCAGCATATTTTGAGAAGTTCCAACATCACCGAAACCAGTTGCTACCCTAGACACCACTCGTTCCTCAAATCAAAGTCCTCTTTAAGCTCTTTTCAGACTCTTTAAACATGAAAAGATTGCCGAGCACTTGTCCTTTCCAGCTCGTTAATAGATTGGAAACGATATCTCCCTTGTATTATTTTATGCTTTTTCGGACTTGAGAGATTATTTTACGAAAAAGAACTTATGGAGTTTCCTCTTCGTCCCTTTTCAAACTCTCTAAACATAAAAAAGACTGAGTTGTCTTTGTCGTTAAACTCGTTAAAAAACATCAAATAGCGACAAACTTGTCCATCTAGACAAGACCGAGTTTCACCTTCGCTAGACTCATTAAAACATCAAATAGCGATGGATTCACCCGAAGGGTGGAATTATACAACAAGCACATGTTATCCTCCTCAAGTTTGATAAAAAATAAAGAGGTATTGGTCAGCAATGACTGGCAAAAATGGGAAAACGTCGAGAAAACTTTATGGTAGCAGGTCGCTCTTGAACATGACACTTTCACCTCATCACCGTGATTATGTGGGTTGCATCATTCAGCTTGATGGTTATCACACTATTGGTCTATCATACCATCCATCACTTTGTTTTGGGTGAATGCTACCAATTCACTTCAGTGTCACCGATATGTTCAAGAGAAGTCATTCAATTCAAAACTTCATCCTTTACAATATAGTAAACCTTCATTTTCATGCCCGCCATTCCTAAACCATGTGTCGTTAATCGATATTATATCTCCAAAATCATTTACCTTGTTTCGTGTCGTTGATGTGGGATACATCAAGGCCCTCCTGCGACGAGTCGCTTCTTGTCGACATCAACACATCATCCAAGAAGTTGACTTAGAAACACCCCTTCAGTATCTTGAGGCTTGCATACATCAATGGCACGTTTCTCGCTTCCGGCGATAGGTTGACATCACTTGCCTTCGACCGAAAGACTTCGTATGATGTTCGACATCAAATCATTTATTCACACCTTGCGAAATGTACTACAGTACCTTGAGGGTCATTATCATTATCGGTGACTCCTCTCGCGTCTATTAACGACTTACATCATTGGCTGGTAATCAAACGATGTCTCTCCATGTTCAACTTCAGATCATCAATTCACATGGTTAGACTTGTACATTGAGGGAAGATTGAACGAGATTGAAGACCCCGAATCTACTTTCATCCATCCAGGCTGCGATATATTTTCAGGAGTACCATATCAAATGTACAAATGGCCTTACATTCATGGGTCTATATCTGTAGATGACTATATATGTACATGTAATGAAAGTTTATAAGCTGAGCATGGGTATGCCTTCCCTCACCTAGTTCGTGAGAAAAAATCAAATTATCATGATATTTGTAATACAGTGCGAAACACGCATATGGATTTCCAAATGAATTCAATGAATTGATTGAGCTGAATACTCAATAATAATACATAGATATTTTACAAAGATAGAAACATCAAGTTTCTATGTGAGATTCAGTTTCATCTAAGAAACTGCTAAAGAAAGGAAAATAGCAACAATGTAGAAGAATGAGCATTAAACTAATATTAGAAATATTCTAATACCCTCCCTTAATGCTCAATCTATTTACAACACCAATAGATCTCCTGAATTGTTCAAATTTAGCAGGACCAAGAGGCTTGGTGAATATGTCTGCGGGCTGCTCTGTGGTGGGAACATACTTCAGCCGAACGAATCCGTCTTCAACAAGCTGGCGAATGTAGTGGCAATGAGTTTCCACATGTTTTGTTCGTTCATGAAAGACGAGATTTTTGGCAAGTTTGAGCACTCCCTGATTGTCGCAAAACAAGGAAGTAGGACCTGTCTGAGAAGCATGCATGTCTGCAAGCATACGTCGAAGCCAAACTTCCTCACATGATGCCTTAACTGCTCCTCGATATTCTGCTTCGGTGGAGGAGAGAGCCACGGCTTGCTGCTTCTTACTAGTCCAGATGACAGCACCAGATCCTAGATTAAATACATACCCAGCTGTAGATTTACGATCATCAACCGAACCGGCCCAGTCAGAATCTGTGTAACCACTAAGGATAGGATCGGAACTGCGAGTGTATAGAAGTCCATAATCAGAAGTTCCACGCACATATCTTAGCACTCGCTTTGCTGCTATCCAATGATCAGCTTTAGGAGCAGACATGAAACGGGAAATGTAGCTCACTGAAAAACTGATGTCTGGTCTGGTGGCAGTAAGGTAAATAAGACTGCCTACTAATTGTCTGAATAAAGTTTCATCCACAGGAGGAGAAGATGACTGAGCTGAAAGTTTGAGCCCTGGTTCCATCGGAGTTGTGGCTGGTTTGCAATCCTGCATTCTGAACCTGTCCACAAGATTCTTGGCATACTTGGACTGAGAGAGAAAGATGTTATTCTCAGTCTGCCAAACTTCAATCCCCAGACAGTAGTGAAGAAGGCCCAAGTTTGTCATATCAAAAGTTCTGCATAAGTCTTGTTTGATCTCATGGATCAAATGTGCAGAGCTGCCAGTAATGATAAGGTCATCTACATAGACAACCACAAACAAGATATCATCATCAGTGTTTTTGATATACATATTTGCATCAGATGGGCTTCGCTGAAAACCATGATCTGTCAGGTATTGATCAATTTTCATGTACCAAGCCCAAGGAGTTTGTTTTAGTCCATAGAGAGCTTTAGCTAATCTACACACATTTTGTTCTTGACCGGCAATCTTAAATCCTAGAGGCTGTGTCATGTAGACTTCTTCCTGTAAATCACCATTTAGGAAAGCACTTTTTACATCCATCTGATGAACTTTCCATTTAAACTGAGCTGCTAGGGCAAGAACAAGATGTATGGTACTCATTTTGGCTGTAGGGGCAAACGTCTCCTCATAGTCAATTCCTTCCTTCTGAGAGAATCCTCGAGCCACAAGACGAGCTTTATACTTATCTAGAGTTCCATTGGCTTTGTACTTTACTTTATAGATCCATTTGCAGCTAATGGGCTTTTTCCCTGCAGGAAGATCAGACAGGGTCCATGTGTGATTTTTCTGAAGACTCTGAAATTCAGCGTCCATAGCCTGTTCCCATTCAGGTACCTTTAGCCTCTGAGTAAGATTGAGGCTCAAAGGTACTGTGGATATTAGCCATAAGCGCAAAATTTACTGTAGACTGCTGAGTGCTCTTATGTCTAGAGGTGCGTCCTTCAAGAAGCTCATCATCCCAAAGATCACCAATGGTTTTAGCCCACCATTTTGGTCGAAGAGTAGATGAACTAACATTAGTAGTAGAAGAAGAGGGGTCAGGAGCAATAGGAGCAGCAAGAGAAGAGTTATTTTCCGGAGGATGCTCTGGCAGTGTATTATCAAACATTGATACTGCATCATCCCTCCCATCAGGTGGACCTACCGGAAGAAGAACACTGTGAGGCTGATCTGTAGGATACTGCTCAGAAGAAGAGGACTGAAAGAATCCTCTGTCTTCATCAAATACCACATCGCGACTGAAGCTAAGACGACCAGTAGCAATATCAATTAGTCTATAAGCCTTGTGGTGATCACTGTACCCTGTCATCATGAGTTTCTGGCTTTTGGAATCCAGTTTAGAGCGTTTAGCAGCTGGAATCCAAGTATATGCAATTGAGCCGAAGACTTTGAGGTGACTGATCTTAGCTTACGACCAGACCAGATCTCTTCGGGAGTTTTCCCTTTAACAGCCTGAGTAGGGGATCTGTTAAGGAGATAAACCGCAGTAAATACTGCTTCAGCCCAAAATTTGTTGGGAATATTCTTGTGCTGCAACATGGAGCGAGCCATTTCAACAACCGTGCGGTTGCGGCGTTCAACAACACTGTTCTGCTGAGGGGTGTAGGGGGTAGTGAACTGGCGTTTTATGCCATGAGTAGCACAGTAGGTGGAAAAAGCAGAAGAACAAAATTCCCCCCCGTTATCTGTTCTAAGGGTCATGATATCACAACTAGATTCTTTTTCCACTAAGATTTTAAACTTCTGAAATATACTAAATGCATCAGATTTATTTTTTAGAAAATAAACCCACATCTTTCTACTGAAATCATCTACAATAAGTAGAAAATATTTGCAAGCAGTGATAGAAGATGTTTTCATGGGCCCACAAATATCAACATGAATTAGCTGGAGTACCTTAGATGCTCGCCAGGATTCGCCATTTGTGAATGAAGACCGATGTTGTTTTCCAGCTTGACATGCGCTGCAGATGCCCAACTGCTGAGTCTGAATATCAGGTAATCCTGTCACAAGTCCTTCCCGAGAAAGCTGAGAGAGATACTGCATGTTTAGGTGCCCATATTGCTGATGCCATAGAGTGCTGATGGGAGAAGCACGAGCTGCTAGAGCCACTTTTGGAAAATCACCGGTGTCAAGAAGTCTGTATAGACCATGATCTTCTAGGCCAACAGCAACTGTAAGATTTTTCTCCCTGTCGATAATAGAGCATTTGTGCAAACTGAAAACTATATCAAGCTGAGGAGAGTTCCTCAATCTGACTGACGGACAGCAGATTAGTTTCCATCCCAGGAACATAGTATACATTCAGGAAGGTAAGGATGCGTCCACCAGACTGGATTTGGACTGTACCTCGGCCATCTACTGTGTATTTTTCACCTCCTCCAAATACCACGGAATCACTGAAAGGTGAAAAATCAATAAACTAGTCACGCCTGTGAGAGAAATGGCGTGATGCACCAGAGTCAATGTACCAGGCAGATGATGGAATATGATCGGAAGACCTTTTAGCCATAAAAGCATAAAAGGCAGAATCTGTCTGCTCAGAATGTTCTGCTACATTTGCTCTCTGATGAATTCCTCCCTGTTTCTTCTGTTCAGAAGCAATTCTCTGTCGGTAATCTTTCTTTATGTGACCAAATTTGTGACAGTAGTTACACTGCACAGTTTTCTTCCTAGCAGGATCAAATGACTGAGAAGAACCTTTCTGCTGATATGACGGATATTTGGCCGCAAAGGCATTTTCTGAAGAAGCTAATGCTGCACCACCACCAAACTGTTGTTTCCATCGATCCTGCTGCATAAGTTTGGTACATAAATCTGGAAACTTTAGATCAACATTAGTGGCAGTAATGTTTAAAGTTTCGATGAAGTGCTCATAAGATGGTGGTAGACTTTTTAGGGTGATGACTACCAGATCTTCTTCCTCCATGGTGCGACCAATGGCTTCTAGCTGATCTCGAATATCTTTAATCTTGTTGAGATGTTCCTGTAGAGATACATGTTCGTCCATCATAATGGAGAACAACTGATTTTTGAGAAAGAAGGCTCGGCTTTTGTCGGATGTCTCGTGAAGGTCCTTCAACTGTTGCCAGATCTCAGCAGCGGTCTTGCCAGAAGGAATCTGAGGTAACTGATCATCAGCGACAGAGAGCTTGAGAAGCATAACTGCTTCACGATTTCGATCATCAAACTTGTCTTGGTCAGTGCCAGCTGTACCAGGACGGAGCTCCTTGTTGAGAACAAGCTGGTCAAGGCGCCTATATTCAAAAATGGTTAACATTCTCTGTTTCCAGATGTTGTAGTTTGTGCCATTGAAGCGTTGACTACCTTCCAGCATTAGATTGATTAATGACGCCATCCTTCTTGCAAGCAGAGATGACTCAGCCAATAGCTCAGTTAAAAACACAGCTGAGAGAAATGTCCCAAAAAATTAGTGCTGCTTCAGGACTGGTCAAGATCTGCACCCGAGACACTTCAAAAAATCTGGTTTACACCTGCTTTTAAAACCTTTAATTCTGCTGCTCAGAAATACTTCAAGAATATAAACAAGAATGTGTCAAGCAACTGTCAACAAGGTCTGAGGAAGGAAGGTCGAATTTCTTTCACAGTACTGAAGATATATCACAGGATTTTCTCCTCAGAAAATTAGGGCTAGATAACAGATTTCAGCTCTTAGAGAACTCGGCCTTGTCACAAGAATCTCAGTTTTTCTTTACAGTGTATATTTGGTCCTCCTCCACAGAAGAAATGCCAGTCCTTTGCTCACTTCAAAGAAAAATATTACTGATTCTTGTTGTCCTCTTACCACAGATATACAGAAATAAAACACAGAAATTTTCCACGCAAAAAAAGTATCTACACTGTTCTGCTGTAACAGTGCTATGAGGAGAGAGAAAATCGGGGATTACCCGAGCATACGGAAGATTGTGGAGAAGTGCATCAAAATAAACCTCAGAGCGACCGACATATCTGCGTCAAGGAAAAGTTGGCGGAGGTCTAAGGGTATTGATTCACGTGTTTGGAGATCGACCTTACGTGGAGACCGAGCTTGACGTGGGTTCCACGTTTAACGTCTGCGCTGTGATTTGGTGATGGCCTCCCGACCCACGATGTTCCGATTTTTGTCAACGTCCCACCGGAATTCGACCACGTAGTCTCCACTCACTCGCGCTAATGGCACTGGTGCAGTGCGCACGAGCAATCGGCGTCTAATACTGAGCAATTGATAATGGCACTGTATCGGCAATTGATAATGGTGCACGAGCAATTGATAATGGCACTGTATATGCACTGATATATATTGGAACCCCGAATTTGCAAGTTTTTAACCGCTATTTCGCTATTAACCGCAGGATCGGAAAAAAATTTAACCGCTATTTGCAAGTGTAATACCGCTGTTCGCCGTCCAGTTTCCCGATCGGTACATTCAACAGGATGCAGCAAAAAAAATTGGCAGACCACGGTGGGCATTCAGAGCCGATTTATCTTCACGCAGATTGAGCACGATTTTTGACGCAAATACAGGATTGATTGAAGTTTCGGGTCCCGGGCGTGCTTTGAGTGCGTAAAAAAATTTTGCTGGTGATCCTGCTCATATATTGTGAAGATGAAGAAAGCTGCAAAGCGGAAGCCACGATCCGATATCTGGACCGGCCACAAAGGAATTTCGAGACTGTGTAAGAGCCAAACAAAATCCGAGAGCTTCCGGATCTTGAAAAAGACTGAATCTAAAACCTGAGAGCAATAACTGAAGAATTATTTCGACCTATTCACTTCTGTATCGAGATGGATGACTGTAAGCGTTTATCACAGTGAGCAAAGCCGAAGCTGAGACTCAGTGAAGGCTACCTGGCTTACAGAGGACTCGATCTTAGAAATGAATAACAGAAATAACTCAAAAACCTGCTCTGATACCATAAAACAGTGCGAAACACGCATATGGATTTTCAAAAGAATTCAATGAATTGATTGAGTTGAATACTCAATAATAATATAGAGATATTTTACAAAGATAGAAACATCAAGTTTCTATATGAGATTCAGTTTCATCTAAGAAACTGCTAAAGAAAAGAAAATAGCAACAATTTAGAAGAATGAGCATTAAACTAATATTAGAATTATTCTAATATTTGATTTTGAATATAGATAGTTGTTTTGGATGCCTCACCTCATATAAATTTAGGTAGATCTTGATCATGTAACATAGCTCTAATACTTTCTTCAATTGTACGATTCTTCCATTCTACTACATTTTGCTTTAGATTGTATGGGACTATCAACTCCCTCTTAATTCCAGCCTCCATACAGAAAGCTATAAGTTACGTTGTTGTGTATTCTCCTCCATTATCAGATCTTAGTACATTGATCTTTCTTTCTGTCAGATTCTCTAATTTTGCTTTGAATTGTTGAAAATTTTCGAATACTTCATCCTTGGACTTAAGTAAATGAATCCAAGTCTTCCTTGAGTGGTCATCAATGAAAGTCACATAGTATATATGATCTCCAATTGATTTTGTAGGCATAAGACCACAAACATTAGAGTGAATGAGATCCAAGAATTATTTAGATCTTGAAGCATTGCTTCCAATAGGTTTCTTTACATTTTTCCCTAATGCACATCCCTTGCAAATTCCTTCATGATCCTCTTTTAGTTTAGGGATGTCGTTTACCATTGTATTTAGAGTTGGTAAGGTTTTGTAATGATGGTGTCCAAAACTTCTATGCCAAAGCTCACATGCATTGAATTCAATGTGAACCAAGGCTTGAGAGAGGGGTAAGTAATCTGTAGAGTCTTCCTTCACAAATCCCAATAAATTTTGCATTGTTGATGCTAGAGCCCTTTTTACATAGCATAAATTTTCCATTTATAAGAGAAATTCTATCTCCTTTATCTTCTAAGCATGAAATAGAAAGTTATTTTTTCTTCAAACCTAGAACGAATAAAATGTTGTTGAGATGTATGTTCCCTCCATCTTCGAGCTCCAATGAAGTTGATCCAATTCCTCTTACTGCATAACTCTTTTTGTCTCCAAGTTCGACTGAATAGGAAGGTTTTCCTCTTGATAGTGTCTTTAATTGTTTTTGTTCACCTGTTATATGTATAGATGCTCCATTGTCAATTACCCAAATATTTTCATCCTCAAAAGTTCTTGTAAGTGTCGAGAATAATCATTCGTCCTTTGTAGACGAGGTCTTGATTGATGATAGGAGGTCCTTGAATGCTTTGATGCCTTGCTTGAGGTGTTTTGGTATCATAGAAAATTGCTTCAATGAGAACTTCCATAACTTCTTCAAGGATGTAGTGATCTTCATCATTCCCTTTGTCAACCTTAGCTCTGATTCCATGTTGAGAAATCAATAGGGCTACTAAGGAGGTGATTTCTCTTAGACTTGATAACTGCTTGTTCTTATCATAAAGCAACTACCAAAACATGAAGATCAATAGTACACATGGACATAAGATGTAGTTTGCAAGTGAGGGCCAAAACCTCTGCTCTTGAGAGGAAAACCCACAAATCTCTTCGCTTATAGGTTCTTCAAATGACAAATTCCAAGACCTCTAGACCAAGACCAATACCCTTCCAAGACCAAGTCAGACCTTTTTTATGATGTGCTTCCTCTATCCAAGTCAAATGAAGTCAAATCTCTTCCAATTGCACAACTTTGAACCCCAACTGTAAAATTTCGGCCTCCACTGCAAGTGTGAAATTTTCGGCGTCTGCAACAGTTGTTGCTTCCACACGTGTGAGAGAAATTAGGGCTTCCAAGGCTTCCTTGCTCCTTCGCTTGGGTTGCTTCCTCTTCTAATGCAAGTAGGTGACCAAATAGACATTTCTTTCATCAATTTCGACCTTTTTTCTAGAACTTGAAAACTTCGACCTTGTAGCTACAATACCCTAGCCTTATCTTCACATGTGTGAGAGAGATAGAGAGAGAAACAACCCAAAACTTTGTCTGTCCATCTTTCTTCCTCTGCTTGCCTTTGTTGTTCTCCTTCTTTGCTTAAATGATGAGTGAGTGAGATTGATGCCATAGGAGGTCGAATGCTCTCTTATATATAGGCTTCCAAGGAGGATGACATGCCCTAATTAGGTTGGCTTCTTCTCCACCAGGCCGACTTGGACTTGGAGGGGTATTTTTGACACTTTGACTCAAAAATATTTTTCTTGACTTGTTACAAAATGCCTAATGTGGTCTTTTACATATGACAATGACTCTTTGACTTCTTGACTCAATAAAAAAAACCTAGAAGCACTCGATGGGTGCTTTGACCTAAAATAAAATGACCTGGAGCATGAAACCCATGCTACAATAATAATAATAATAATTTTCTTTTTCATTTTTGCAATATACAAGAATCGAGAGTACATATGAAGACCGAACCTAGTTACACTTTTCAACATATTGACCTCTATTTGTAGGAGAATGCAAAACTCATTAGAGTAGTGTTCTTGGCCTTGCAAGAAATTTTGAACTAGTCTCTGTTGAAAGATCAATTGAACTAGTCTTTGGCATATTTGAAACAAATTGAAGGGTTTATTTGGAGCAACCTTGTGACATTTTGAAGTTAGTCCTTGAAAATTGTCCAGAAACCTATATTACCTTGGAAGAAGTATCTTAGGACATGCATTGCTAAAGATCTATTGAAGACTCTCGAAGAAGCTAATTTTGGAGTCCTCAAATAGACCAAGTTGGAGCTTGGTGGTGCAGTGCAGGTTGGAGCCCGGTGAATTGAAGATTTGAGTCTTCATCTAAGGTTGGAGTCGTGAAGGAATCATAGGTGTGATTGTACTAATTGGAAGTTGTATTATTGTAAAATAGGATTAGAGTCCTCATTATTCTGATTATTAAAATTATTTACTTGTTATTCATTTTGTGTTTTGTTTTTAAGTGATGTTAACTGCCATAAAAGCAACAATTGTAAAAGAAATACTAACTCACCCCCACCCCCACCCCCTTCTCAATATTTCTAACATTATTAGATCTTGTTCATAAATCAATTACCAAAACAATGAAGATCGCAACAAGACAAAGTACACAAGATATAGGCTCCAAGCCAGGGCAAAGCCCCTCCAAGGGGAAAAACAAAAAAAATGCTTGTCTTCTTATAAAATTTGCTTTACAAAGAGACTTCCAAGGCCTAAAGATGAAAGCCCAAAGTTCTCGCAAGCACCAAGTCAACCCCTCTGCAAAGTCTTCTTCAAGGAAACTTCCAAATTTTGACCTATTGCAACTTTGTCTTGGTATTTCGACCCTGCAACTACTTCTCGAAATTTCGGCCTTTTGTATCTGCAACTGCATAGAAAACCCTAACTTCGCACATGTGGACACAGAGAGAGAGAGATTTAGCCCAAGAAACTTCGATTCTTCCTTACTTTTCTTGTCCTCCTTGATCTTCTTCTCCTTTGCTATTACAAATCGAACTTAACTTGGATGAGTGAGTCAAATGAGGTCAAGCTCCTTGTATTTATAGCTTCCTTGAGGGTCGAATAGCCTGTCGAAATATGTAACTAGGTTTGGTCTTCATAATGTATTATGTACTCTTGATTTATGTATTTGATGTAAAGAGAGAGAAATTTTTTATTCTTATTTTTATAGCATGGGTTTCATGCTAAAGGCCATTTGTTTTAGCTCAAGCGGCAACTGTGTGCTTCTAGGGCTTTGTCATAGAGTTAAAGAGTCATTGTTATATGTAGAAGACCTCGTTGGGCATCATGTATCAAGTCAAAGGAATTTATGTAAGTCAAATTGTGTCATAAAGACCTTCCAAGACCAAGTCGGCCTCATTAAGACTGTTCGAGCTAATAGAAAGGTATATATAAGTGTGCCATTAACCTCTTTTAGGAATACATTCATTCAAGCAAGAAGCAAGTTCGATTAACAAGAAAAGAAGCCTAATGGCCGACGTGAAAGAGGAGAAACTAAAGAATGAAGAACAAAGTATTAAAAGATTGTTTTTTGGGCTACATCTTCTCACAAGTGTGAGGAAACTAGGACATCCTTCTGCTACAACAAGACTAAAAATTGTAGTCATCATAAAGATTAAAGTTTGGGCTAAAAAGGAATTAGATTTGAAGGACGTGTTAGCAAGGAAGAAGAAATTCCCTAAGCGAAGGAAGGAGACCAAATCTACCATATTCCACTCACACATGCGAGCTAGGGTTTCTGTAGTTAGGCCGAAAATTGCAGTCACAAGTTGGAGGTTTGAAATTGAGGTCGAAGGAGTAGTTACAATAGTTTTGAAGCAAGTTTGACTTGGGTTGACTTTGTGAGAAGTAAGTTCATCAAGGAGAAGTTTGGCTTGGCCTTGGAAGGGTCTTTGTCTCGGGTCTTAGGTCTTGGAATTTGTCGTTTGAAGATTTTATAAGAAGAGAAGAATCCTTGTGGGTTTTCCTCTCAAGAGGAGAGGTTTTGGCCTTGGATAGTAGCCTACATTTTGTGTCCTCTTGTCTCATTGATCTTCATAGTTTTGCAGTTTTTTGATGATAAGAACACTGTACTAATTAAGTAAAGAAGCTAACTACAAAGTACATCAAGTTAAGTAAAAGAACATCACAAGCAGTTATCAAAGTAAGAGAAATCACCTTAACCTACTTGCCCTTGATTTATCAACATGGTATCAAAGCTAAGGTGACAAGAAGAAGAGGCAACTTGAAGATCACTCCATTAAACAAGGATACATAAGGGCCAAGCATAAAAGGAGCATCAAGTCAAATCATCAAGGAAGGCTAAGTGCATCAATAAGGACAAGTCTACACATCATCTTGAAGAAAATAACTCTTGGAAGAAGAAGAATACGTTAAAGACCCTACTTCTCAAGGACAGAAGGAATTAACACATCTAAAGCATATTGAGAAATCTCCACATTATACATTCTACATCCAAAGGAAGCAAGAAGAAGCACTTTATCATCATCAAAGGAATCAAGGTTATATCCCTCACAAATCAAGAAAGGATCACATCTCAAACATCCTTGAAGAATACCATATAGCAATCATCATCAAGGAGGCATCTTCAATTGTCAAAGAAATTGTGGAAGTCAACATCATGAAGAAGGCATCGAGTTGAAGATATCATCATCAAAGGAGCATCTTCACTTTACAAATAAGTTTTCTATATTTTATGTCTCAATCTACAGTGACTTCTTTTTGCAAGGTGAACAACAAACTTGTTGGGTCATTGAATTACCTTGCATGGAAGAAGATAATAGATTTGATCCTCATGGAAAATAAAGTTAGTGAATATGTTACAAGCTCGATCACGAAACCTCCTCAAGAGCAATCTCAAGCTCTATCGAAATATATGAAAGGAGAAATAAGGGCTCAAAGGATCCTTATTGAGTCAATCAATGATCCTCTCATCCCCTATGTAGCAAAGTTGAAGACATTGGAAGATATCTATGAAACATTTGTGGAATTGTTCTCTATAAGTAATGCAAGAGAAATTATATTGTTAAGGACCGAACTATACAAGATGAAGGTATCAAAGGAAGAAGTGGTACCCTCATACCTTATGAGGGTATCTCAAATAAGAGATCAACTACAAGAATTAGGAGAATTGATGTCTAATTGAGAAATGACCACCATTGTGCTAAGATGTGGCAGCTAGCCAGGGAAAAACCCCACAATGTGTGGGGAAACCCTTTGATCAAATCTTCTTTTATCTTCAATAATTCAGCAGAGAGAAATAGTACAATGAATCTGATTCATATCAACAGTAGCAAACCCTAGATCAGCAGCATCAACATTAGCGGCTTCATTATCAAATTAGGGTAGACGATATCTCACAAACCGACCGTCGGATTGACTTCATTCCACCACCAAAAGTTTAGGCTTTCAGAGGAGGTTCATATGAACCTACAACACAGTTCAGATGAGGAGATCTTCTAGGCCACGCAGGTCAATCTTTACTTCTGCAGTTGCAGCTTCAGTTTTAGCAGTTTCTGGCTTCAAACTAGGGCAGTTGATATCTTGCAAACCGTTCATCGGATCGACTTCATTCCACCACCAAAAGTTGCGGCTTTCAGAGGAGGTTCAGATGAACCTACAACACAGTTCCAAAGAGGAGATCTTCTAGGCCTCGCAGGTCAATATTTACTTCTGCAGTTGCAGCTTCAGTTTCAGCAGTTTCCGGCTTCAAACTAGGGCAGTCGATATCTTGCAAACCGTTTGTCAGATTGACTTCATTCCACCACCAAAAGTTGCGGCTTTCAGAGGAGGTTCAGATGAACCTACAACACAGTTCCAAAGAGGATATATTTTAGGCCACGCATGTCAATCTTTACTTTTGCAGTTGCAACTTCAAATTCAACAGCTTCCGGTTTCACATGTGAGAGAGAGAGACCCATTTCAGCGCAGTAGAGAAGAGACTCATATCTGCGCAGTAGAGAGAGAGAGATGTGATGAGATGAGTGCAAATGAGGAAAAGTCATCTTATATTTATACACAACGTTGGTGGGTGAATAGATGTGACTGTTGGGCTTCTGAGCCTACATGAGTTTTAGGTCAGCTTGATAATAATTCCATAATCAAAATAAATTCATATCTCCATGAATACCTATCGGAATCGGATGATCTTTATATCAATCCTACACCTCTCGACGAGAGGAATCTAATAAAATTATTATCAGCCATGAATAAGATGACCCACATGAAGTTTTTCCCTGGTTGCCAATTTTAACACTCCCTCTCAACCATGGAGAACTTCATCTCCAATCTGTCTATCGGTTGTTACTATTCATCCATCAAATGCACTGCCCTGTATAGCCTGACCCTTGCCCTGCTCTGCTCAATTCTTCCTGATCAGCTTTGACTTGTTCTACCCTGCACTGATCTGTACTGTTTTGCTCTATTTTGCTTTGCTCTTGCATTGTTCTGTTCTGCTCTCCTTTTGTCTGAATTATGAAGAAGAAGAAATGATCGAGGATGTATCATACTGACTCAAAGTCAGTCTCAGAGTATGTACCAGTGGTCCCATACCAGTCTCAACCAACCCGAAGTCAGCGTCATAGTGAGTACAACTCCACTGGTCCTAAACTAGTATCATCCTCCACTGACTCAAAGTCAGTCTCAGAGTGCATACCACTGGTCCCAGACCAGTCTCAGCCAACCCGAAGTCAGCT